>JAHWFP010017522.1:0-22247 GCA_023313725.1 Lithobius niger | reverse complement strand
TAGGAAGACTTCAGTGTGTAGGACGGCTTCAGTGTGTCAAAGGCTTCGGTGTGTCAAAGTCTACAGTGTGGCAAAAGCTTCAAGGTAATCCAAACGTGCGGTTATGAAATTAAAGTAGCACAGCGTAGCAAATTTTTTATAACAAGTCGCTGATAGGAGGTGTGGTGATGGAGGGGGGGGGGGGGGGGACTGAGGCTTACTGGCGCGTCGACAGCTAGTTTTCTGGTGGGCCCTACGATAATGAATATATAAGATCTCGTTTAGAAATCAGGTTGAATAGCAACATATTAACCAGACGCGGATCGTGCACCATATGCAAACTCTAAAAAAATGCCGTACATAGCTCTGTTTCCGGATTTAATCCCTCGTCCACTTGGTTTTACCTGTTCTGCCGATGTTAAAAAAAAAAGATGTAATGTGTGTAAAAAATGTTAGGTGACCAGGAAAAAACACCATGAACATTATTTCATTTAATGGGAGCTGGGGAGCTTCTCCCAGTTGTTGACCAGCGTTTTTTATTGCTCAATCCATGAAACAACTAAAAAAAATTCCAGCACTATTAAGTTGAGTTTTATTCCGCTACAATTTTCACAGAAAGAAATAAGGAATCAAATTTACACCCCACAAGAGCAGATGCTCACGTGTGGATGAAGATGGTACGAAGTTACAAGCAGTGAACAATAGTTTGATGCAACGTTTTCAAATTTAAAAAACACGATTTCATGCAAGAAATCATAAAGAAAATTAAAAATAAAAACGAGACGATCATAAGCATTTATAAGCAAAACACTAAAATCATGCTGTAATTATCAGGGATAATATATTTTTACACAATAATGTATCCTACACTAAGATTAAAAAAAAATTAACCTCGGGAGGGGCAACTGAAGGAGGATGCGCTGATTGAGTGAGCGAGGGAACGAAAATCAGCACATGTTAGCCAGTGCGCTCAATAATGTGATTGAACAAACTTAAGCATGTGAAACATAGGCGTACAATAAACCAAACCGTGTCAATTTGGCTGATGTAACAGCTAATTGGGCAATGGCAAACATGAAAATTATGAATGAGAAAATTTATACACATAAAATACCTCAAGTCAAAAAAAGTAGAGGTGACGATTAGACCGTGGGATTTTGATTCACACGCTTATGAAAGTTGTGATATCCACCTAAAACTGGTATAAGAGAAGCCCCCAAGTTTCCAAAAAGGGTCGGCTTTTGAAAGTAGTGATATCATTCAACCAGGGAAAGGCCGCCAAGGTTAAGCCTATTAGCCAAGTCAATCGCACCTACTAATAGTTCAAAAGTGAAATGAAAACTAGAAGATTGCTACTAGCGGTAGCAATCTTCAAGTTTTCATTTAACGTCCAAAGTATTATTCGTTGCGATTAACTTGGCTAAGAAGAGTAACCTCTTATGGTTGAATGATATCACTACTTTCAAAGGCCGACCCTTTTTGGAAACTTGGTGGCTTCTCTTGTACCAGTTTTGGTTTTGGGTGGATAAAGTTAACTTGTGATGTTAAGTGGATAAGTTTCGACCTATTAACGACTTGAACAAATATTTTTTATTCATTTTCATCTCATTAATATGTTTCATTTTCCGTTGGCAAGGAATGTTTCTTAACGATTTCAAATCATTAACATGGTTCTTGTCCTGTCTACGGGCAGGGAATGTTTCTTAAAGATTTCATCCCATTAATGTTTTATTTCCGTGGGCAAGGATGGTTTCTAACAATTTCATCTCATTAATACGTGTATTTTCCATTAGCAACGAATACTCAACGATTTCATCCCAATAATGTTAATGTTTCATTTCCGAGGCCGTGGAATGTTTCTACCGATTTACACGCGAAGATCTACGAACCTAATCCAAATATAAATCCATTAATACGTGCTATTTCCTTTAGCAAGGAATGTTTTTTAACAATTGTTTCCCAGTAATGTGCTTTATTTCCGCGGGCAAAAAATGTTCTCAACGATTTTGCCCTTCATCCCATTAATGTGTTTCATTTCCGTGGGCAGGGAATGTGTGTTAACCATTTCATTCCATTAATATGTGTAATTCCCGTGGACAAGGAATATTTCTTAACGATTCCATCCACGGTTTGTTTCCATGGGCAAGGAATTATAAAATTCACTACCCAGATCGGAATTGCACTTGTGGAGTCTATATACTTTACTCCCCTGCAAGTTCGGTTGTATCGCATACAGCCGAAAGTTGCGGAAGAAAGACTCCATAAATTTACAGTATTTGGTGCCCATCCTTTATAATTTACCTCTTGAGTTTGCGTTTTATTTTAGGGTCAGAAATAAAAAAAATAAATAAAAAAAACTGTTCAGTGAAATTCCCTTTACACGTGAAAAGCTACGAATCTAATGCAAAATATAAATCGGATTACGCTTCATGCCTCGCAGCAGACTGAGACATGCAAAATTCACCAGGTCAGTCTTTGT
Organism: Lithobius niger; assembly: GCA_023313725.1. NCBI lineage: Eukaryota > Metazoa > Arthropoda > Chilopoda > Lithobiomorpha > Lithobiidae > Lithobius > Lithobius niger. Next base: position 19,789 of record JAHWFP010017522.1, on the reverse strand, counting down.
TGGCAAAATTCGCCGAAAACGTAGGCTCAAACCCCAACCAACCCCGTGAATAACAACGAATCTTATTCATCTTTTGTGCGGTTAAATAATAAATAACAACGACTCGCCAGCTCCTAGGGTTGCCGAAGAACCCAGAGTTAAACTGCGTCGAATTAATGAGATGGGTTTGCGACTAAAGCGCCCCTGGGTATTCTGTTTGTGAACGCCAGCGACAAGCGTTGACACCCGACCCCTCCTCCGGCCGACCAAACAGCGTCTCTTGCAGGGTGAGGCTTAGTTAGCGCTACTTAGGGAACTGAGTCGTCTAAGTAGCACCCCCCAGAAAGGGCGTTATATTAGGGTTCCAACCAACCAACCTGGAAAACCTAGAAAATTATAGGAAATTTAAACCCTACCTTTCGAAACTCCTGGAAAACTCAGGGAATTCTCTGATTTTTCACACAATAAAACCTGGAAAGTAAAAAAAAAAGGAACGCAGCTACTATCTCAGTTGGCCTTGTATTATACTACGCAGAGTTTCGCGAAACGGTGGGATGGTAACATGCGCATGTGGCGATCGGGGCGTAGCTGTTATAAGGCAGGCGGAGTGTACCTTTTTTTTTTTTAATTTTGTTGCTCCACGCATTTTCGTCAGTTGTTTACTAGGCGGTTAAAACGGTTCTAGAGAAAACAAAATGCTGAGAAAAAAAAGGCGAAAGAAAAAACCGTACCTGGTGAAACTCCGTGCCCAAGGCTAATAAAATTCGAGCCAAAGCAACTGAACCTAATCTGTGACGGTCAGTAGCAAACTATCAAAAAAAAATTTCCTCGAGCTAATATCTCGACCTAATAACAACGATTCTGCAGCTTTTTTTTTTTTTTTTTTTACCCACGGCTTTTTCCGTCGCCCTTTTTTCTGCTGCTTTTTTTTATCATCACGCGCGCGAATAAAACATGAACGGTGCACTGAACGGCCAGGTCGCGCGGTCAGTGGTCGTCGCGGCCAAAAAAATATGGCGACGGGCCGCGGGGCTACGTCCGTTTTTCATTGATAATTCTCGATCACGTGGTGAAAAATGAACCTGGAGTAAATATGGTCGCTCTGTGGCCGCCTGCACGCCGCCCGAGATCCCAGTGGCCACGGCGACAGGTTGGCCGCTGCGGCCAATTGCGCGTTGCTACATATACCGTAAGCATTCTTGTTGGCCGCAGCTACCTGGCCGCGTGTGCGCGGTGGCCCTTAAGGCGCGGCCAGGTCGCTGCAGCCAACGAGAATGCTTAGCGTTTATGTAAATTAAATTAAATTAAATTAAATTAATACCGGAAGAAAGCAAGCTTATGTAACCGGTTCACAACAAAACATGGAACAAAAACACTTTAACACTGAGTCAGATCATATTGTCTTTTCCAACTGCTGGTTGAAGGTGCTGTCACACCACTTTCTGGGAGTGCGTTCCAAGAATTAATGGCTCTCACAGTGAAACAAGACTGTCCAACAATGGACCACGCACTAATCATTTTCATTCGCTGCAGCAACCTGGCCGCGCGGCCAAGTCGCTCAGTGCGCGGGCGGCCTTAGTGAGATGGAGCTGGCAAGTTTGTTGCTTAATAAAAGTCATTAAAAACGTTATTAGGCTGGGAAAGGTCTTTGAAAATTATGTCGGTTTTGAAAAAAGTCCGTGAATTTTTTGTACCTGATCTTGTGCACGCGAACCCTGAAAAAATATCAACCGTGTAAGGAATTTTTGAAAGATTTGCTTTTTACATCGTGATGGCTCAGTGGTCAAATGAATTGATGTATAAATTAAAGGAGCTATGCTGCTGGTTCAAGAGTAGGTGACCATGACTTTATTATTATTTTTTTTTTATGTTGATTAAGATTGATAATTGGTTTAGGCCAAGTTTTAAACTGCGATGCATTTTTTTTTTTTATATATTTAAGAAACATTGACAATGATACCGCTTTTCCCCTCACGTTTGGCGGTGCCATCGGGGACCATTGTGTCCCTGGTTGGTCTAACCTTGGTGGTAAGGCATTCGTGACCCCAACCCAATACCATCTACCCTTCCTCTGCAGCCGGGCCTCATCTTCGTTTTAAACTTTTAATCTCTTAAATTTTTTGTAATTTATAACTTTTAGTTTTAACCTCGGATGGCAGTCAGTAACCACCAGGTCCTTGCCATTCCGGTTGCGTTTGCAACAGACATATTATTAGGCAATGGTAGATTTTTCTACCGATGTATCGGCTGCGATTTGACCCATGAGAGATGACGACATGACCAATCAAACGCTAGAGTACGTTGAACCAGTTAAACTTTATTACTCTTCGTTCAGACGTCATACTCACCCTGTTTGCGTTGGTTTTTAATGGCAAGGTGGCTCTCGTGGGACCTAAGTAGGGAGGACTGGTTTTGAGAGGCTCTAACTAATGTAACCCTCGTTTGCTGATACAAAAGATGGAAGAAAGACAGGCTTGTTTTTCCCTCTCCCCTCATTAATTCCCTGCCCTGGCAACTACGATATCCCCCACTTTCGCGTCGCTAGGGAACAACTGATATTCTCTTCCACTAATATAACTTTGTCCTCCTCAATTGGAACGAACCATTCGTGAGGTCAAAAGAATAAGAGGGGGATTGGTGAAAAATTGAAGTATCACGGTAAGATGATGGTGAGGGTGAGTTTGTGTAAACACATTAATTTAGCAACAACTGCGATTGTTCCTTGAGCCAAAAGACACATTAGGCCGCTAAAAATTAATTAAGTGGTTCTCGGGAGCGTACGCACGGGTTTTTTTTTTTCTTAAATCATGAAACGTTTTTTATGACACTGTCAAAAAAAACAACTTCCGATCACGCATCAACACTTTCACCAAAACATTTCCTGGAGCCGATGACCACATTAGCTCTGCTCCATTCACATGATCGCCTCGAAACGAACCAAAGGGTCGTTCGGAGGCAAGTCACAACTAAAAACTTAGATCTAAAGTATGATTTTTTTTTTATCATCAAATATACAACTGTTGTAAGCTGACCCTGGCATGAAAACGTAGGTATAGCACTCCACAACATAATAGATGATACTGATTTCGTTTTGTTTGATAAAAAAAAAGCCATCGTGAAAAATCACGAATAAAGCGTAAAATAAAAAAACGCCTGCTCACGTCAATTTTTTTCAGCAACATTCCCGAGGACGTTCAGTCGTCAGGCTCCCGAGGACGTTCAGACGTCAGGCTCAATTAATATTTAGTGGCCTTACTGCAAAACAATGGTTAAGCATAAAAACGAACTCGGGTGTACAACTTCATCTGAACCATGTTAGGCGTTTCTGGAAAGTATTTTTACATTTTACCCTATAACACAATCGAAATTCTGTTCCAGTTATCACATCTTTCTTTTTCAATTGATACGAACTGTAGCGGAATTGTTGCAACTAAATTTCGAGAAGTTTGTTAACAATCAAATTTTTATTTTACAATTTGTAGCTTCTTGGCATATTTATCGTGTAACATAGCAGCGTATAAGCACTTTTCAGCATCTGGCATATCCTCCACATAAAAAATAGAAAGATTTTTCACGAAATCACGAAACAAAAAGCCAAAGAAAGTAAAATGCCAAATCATCAGGTTAAAACCGGACCTTGTTCGCTCGGTCAGCTATATCTTGCGACTGCGAGCATCACCCTCCCCACACCCACTCCCTTAAAAAAAAAAAATAACCCGGATCTCAAAAATGACCGCACACTGACGAGCGCATTTTTTTCCCACTTCTCTCGTTAATAATTGCTGCTTGTAGTAGAAAACACATCAGTACAAAAAGAAAAAAAAAATGGAGGTTCTGCAGAACTTCCGTTCCAGTGCGTTTGCAAGGAGTTCAGTAGACCATCTGGGCATGTCAAAGTACCACGAATTAGAAAACGAATACGAATCGTCTGATGTTTAAGGTAAGGTTTAGCTGAGCCGAAGTCAAAACAGCAAAGGAACATAAATTAACTTTCCTGAAAGGTTTCAGATCTATGCTGCTGTACTGTTTAGTCCACATGAAACCTTACTGCTGTATCAAACCATTATACACGTAAATACAATTAAAACCATAGCCTAACTTTCAAAACCTTTGATGCCGACAGAAATATTCGTTTTATTAGATTTGATTTCTGTGCTCTCTTGGTTCTGATGGGTGCTAACTAGAAAAGTTGGACTTGGAAAAAGTTGTGTCGTCAGTTTTTTGTGGACCACCCCGTACTTTCAGTTCGTCACCCTATTGATGATACGTATATCATCACGCTTTTCCACGCATGGAAATTCATCCAGGTTTTCAAGGACACGTATGAACCCTGAATTACTTGCAGAGTTTTGCTAAGCACACTAGACGATTAGTTTTTAATCATTTTCTAGCGATGTCATTTAGCCAAGTAGAAAACACCAATCATTAGCTGACCTACCGTGTGCAAAAGTAAAAATGATAAAAAAAAAAATTGAATACAGCAGTAAGGCCTCCATTTCTTTAACTTATATCATTAGAAGGTTATGGTTCCACCTATTACCTTTGTGCTCACGTTTCCCCCTCCCCGTTCCCAAGAAATGATTTCATCGCTAAATCAAGTGCACGTAAGTCGTTCGGCTGTAAGTTCACACGTAGGAGTAGAAGGGGCTGCTTGCTCCTACAGTTCAACACATGTTCGCACCAGATTTTGTTCGAGACGATCCAAGCGTTTGGCAGGCTAACATTTGCAGAACAAACAGAGGGAACGACCTACCTAACTATAGTCTCTTCTACATTATGTTTGCAGGAAACGGACTGTAACGATGACACGCATGATTACACTAAGAGCGCAAAAAAAAAAAAAAGCGGATATGACAGTGTTGTAGACTCTACACAGTTACTGTTAGAGTCGCCAAGTGGATATTCATGCGTTTTTTGCACTCGTAGTGGAAGGAAACATGGCATCATACAGTCATTTTCCTGCAAATATAATGTGGAACAGACTATAGATGTGGCCGAGTTGCGTACAACATGACCTCACTTGTTTGGTCAAATCGTCTAAGAACACTATGAAACTCTTGAACAAAACCGCGCCTCAGTCTAAAACGAAACTGTTTCTGTCTTTTTTTTTTATGCTTGGGGGTTTGTAAACTGGAAAATCTGAAATCAAAAGTTGGGAGATCCTTGGTGCTGGGCCAAAAACTTGTAGATTTAAGAATTATTTACCGTATAACATCAAGGGGTGGTTGTGGGGGTTGGCGGGGTTGGGGGGGGGGGGGGTATGAAGAACAAATATCAAGCTAATTTACTTTGCCGCAATTCCAGTTACAATTTTCTCTAAATTATAGTTGGACAGGCTTGAGCTTTCAAGAGGGCAGAATAATTAATTTTGGTAAAGTGATGACGCTCTTTGGAAGTGCCGAATCTCCTCCCCCGCGTGTGGTGGCGGCGCGTTGTGGCAGTTTCACCAAACAAGCGAACCCTCACTCGCGAAGGAGCGACTGCGAACTCGCTTCCAAACTAGCTTCTATGATAATTAGCTTTTGTCGCTGAAGCTATTGTATTCACATACGCAACAAAGGGATTGGGGCGGGGTGGGGTGGGGGTGGAGAATAAAGGGTGTCTTCAGAGGCTTCCATACTCCCCCCCCCCCTCTAAAAAAAAATCGGTCAATCTAAACATCTCTGTTTTGCGTAGCATAACATTCAATTTTAAAGGTGCATGAATCCCTGTTGGCTTTCTTATATAACGCGGTTTTGCGACATTCGAACGTATGTAAATACGGTTTAACACATTCATTTTTTTGTTTTTTTTTCTTTCGTGCGAGATGATTTTTGCGACATTAACTCTAACCTATGTGCAAATGTTGCAAACGCTACTCTCAACGGGTCGCACGACATACCGGAAGGATTTATGTCCCTTTAATGTAATTTCATATTTTGAATTTGGACGAGCGCAGGGTTTGACAGATGATATTACGCACGAAGAAGAAGAGAGGACACCCGACTCTTCCGTTATTTCACTGCAGGGCAATGGAGTTTATTACCGATAATTTCGGAATCAATAGATATGCGAGTCCTCCTCCTCAAAAATTTCTGAAACAGTAAACAACGTAATTAGACCTACATCCCAAAATAAAAAGCAAAACAATATTATCTTTAAGAAAAAAATCATCCCATCGCCTTACCTGGATTGTCGTCAATACGAGACAGGATTGTCAAGGCAGGAAGCACCTTGCCTTAAACAATAGTTGCCCCCAGACAGGGCGGAAGCTCTCGAAAACATTGATACACAGCAATTATTTAATTTTCAGCACTAACGTTGGTGTCTTGTTCACTTACAAATTCATTAAAACCGTAAAAATAGGGAGGAACCAGCCCTAACAAGATAAACAGATGGCGGCCATGTTGTTATTCTTGTTAGGGCTGGTCCCTCCCTATTTTTACGGTTTTAATCAATTTGTAAGTGAACGAAGGCACCAACATTAGTGCTGAAAATTAAATAATTGCTGTGTATCAATGTTCTCATGAGCTTCTGCCCTGTCTGGGGGGGGGGGGGGGGGGCAACTATTTTTTAAGTCCCCCCCCCTCACGGAGTCCAAAAACTTTTTCCCCTTCCTTCCCCAAAGGGGTTCCCTTTTTTTTTTTTTTTTTTTTTTAGCATTTTGACACCTTTTCGCTTTCCTTTTTAATTTTTCAAATTGAAATGCTAATTCAAAGCATCTGGTTTCATAAATTTTGAGTGGTTTGGAATTGATAGTTTTTAGTTGTTGTGATAATGTTTTATTGAATACAGTATTTAACTGTTTCGAGGGTGGAGACAAAAAATTCAACGACAAAAACAAAACGCTAAATTTTGTAAGAATTAGAGATGCTTCTACTTTTTTGTAAAAAGTAGATGCGAAATCCGCTTGGCGCGGCAATCGCCACAACTTCTTGCCCCAAACGTTGGGGGCAAGAAGTTGGGGCGCTTGCTTTTTTTTTCTCCCCCAAAAATGTCACGTGGTAAGGGTAATCTTTCTACTTCGTCACAATCATGTTTTTAGAAGGAAAGATGTTGGCAGTTAATATTTTTAATTTTTTGTTCGAGTACAGTGCGTTACTAGCCGTAATTGTATTGTTTTTTATTGTTCCGGCAATCATTGAGAAGGACTAGTATACGTCCATTGAGCCGAAAATTTCGGTTTATGTTCTTAAACCGAAATTTTCGGCTCAATGGACGTATACGTTCTTCATTTTTAATAATTGATATTTTAATTTACCCAATTATTTGGGCTTTGAACGTTGGTTTATTATAGAGTTCGGTCATGAAGTTTAAGACGCGACGTGGAGTGCATGGTGGAAGATGGGTTCAATTCTAGGTATTAAGCGAAAAACAACTAAACTAACAGCGACTCATTGGTGAAAGTATAGTCAGCCTACACAGAAAAATGAAGCTGCAGTTACAAAGACAAGTAAACAAACTCTCGTTGTGGAAGTCTCCCAATGCTATGACAGGAGTTTGTTTACTAATGCAGCCTTTGTTTGAGATATGTTGATCATATCTTGAGAACCTGTAAAGAAAAGTAATTAAAGCATCAACAGATAATTCTGCGTGAAATTTAAAAAAAAAAGAAAACTGTAGGAAAAATACAATGGATTACACAAAAGCCATAGGCTGTATACATACTTGACCTGGACACGATAGTATAAGACATCTAACCTTTGGCCCTGTAGTAACTGGAGGTTTCCCTGAGGTCTATTCTCGGCTCTACCCTCCCCTTAATTTTCTTTCTGTTTCATCCTTTCTGTTTTCAGAAAGGCTTAGTTAGATTCAGAATAGAGACAGTTCAGCTAAAATAAAAAAAACTCTGCTGCTTCAGACTCCCGTATTTTTAATCTTGACACAGGAAAACGATAATAATGTGCACCCCCCCCCCCCCCCCCCCCACCACGTGAATTAATGCTGACCTACCAAATAAAACATTCAAGTTTAACGTTGTCATGGTAACAACATCTTAAAATGCCGAGCGTCACCCTTTGGGCTGGATGGAGCAGCTCCTTTCCAGAAATGAGCGCTTATAAATAAATAATTTTTATAAATTAATGAAGGCATGAACAGCTTTTAATTGCGAGGTGAATATTTTATCAAGTCAGTGCCGAAGCGAGAGATGTGTTGAACTTAATAACCTGGCTCGATTTGGGAGGGGAGCGGGGGAGGGTTGCGACCATGCGTATTAAATGAGTTTACACGCAAAAGTTGACAATCGTAACAGCTGAAAATAAGCTGTCGTCGTAAACAATACATCGGGCGTCTTTCTTATACTCAGTTTCTGTCGCATCTACCTGCACGATTTTAAAAGTTAAACTTTAAAACGATTTGTTAAATATTTATGGGTGTACCCACTAAGGTTTGAAAAAATTTCCCTCCGTCTATTCATTTTTAGGGGTTGATGCAAACACGCTGATGTTGGGATTTATAGTGTGCGAAGTTAAAGCAACTTGTTTTTATCTTGTTTTTACACATCCAAACGTCGGGAAAATGTCTGCAGCGATGTTCCGCTCCAGCAGTATCCCGCAGAGACGTTCATCGTTTAGTAAAATTTGAGATTTGTGAGAGATTTTCATGGCTAAATAAATACAGATGCCAACTTTTTCGTGTTGCCTTTTGGACTTATATGTCAGACTGCCTGATCGGGGATTCGAACCCACAACCTTTGAAACCAACGTCCGAGGTCATAACGCTGAGCCATACTGGCACGGCCAAAAGGAAACGTCCATAAGCAGCATTTAACAGTGTCAGTATGGCTGAGCAGTAGAACCTCGACCTTTGGTTTCAAAAGTCGTAGGCTTGATTCCCCGCTCAGGCAGTCTGACATATAAGTCCAAAAGGCAACGTAAATGGGTTTGCGTTTGCGTTTATTTAACTGTTGTTGAGTCACTGACTTTTCGTCTTTAAAGATTTCATTGCTATCAGTGTTTCGTGGGAGAACGGTGCACCTTGCTACTGTAATTCGACAGTAACCACGGCAGCGCGATCAGGTTTCAACCCTTCAACCATAAAAGCATCGTTTTCCGGTCAAGTACTTATCGGCAAACTTTGGGAAGTGTTCGATTTGTGTGTGGTCAGGTCTAATGTTGGCGTTGTTTACCAGGGAGGCATTTATTCACCTATTGATTAGGGCCATTCCAAATGTGTTCCAATGTTGTAAATTTACCACAAGTTAATTTTGCATTTTTCGGCCTGGTATAGATAGATAAGTTTATTTGACTCCAAGGCATTTCGTAGGAAACAATGACAGCGTATTTACGAGAGTGTTAAACTGTGGTGGCGGAGTATTCACGTGCAATACAGAACCTGTAAAGAAAAGTAATTAAAGCATCAACAGATAATTCTGCGTGAAATTTAAAAAAAAAGGAAACTGTAGGAAAAATACAACGGATTACACAAAAGCCATAGGCTGTATACATACTAAATAGTAATACTAAACAATAACAATAGAGCAGCGTCATGTGACGTCATATTGGTTACACGAGAGATAGCTGCAAGGGGCACTAGATTAAAATGGAGTGAGTTAAACAACGGCACTTCTAGTCAAGGCAGTGCTTTGAGAGCGGCTTTCATAGGCTTAAAAAAACGTTTGTTTTCTCCAATCCCTTATGCTGCTAGGTTGTAATTGGAAAATAAAGATTCCACTTGCTTAAAAATGTCAGCAACTGCCAACAAATCGACAAAAATCGCGCATTATAGGCCTAAGAAATCCACTCTTAACAGCATTGTCTTCAGTGCGACGCCCTTCTTTCCCCCCTCCAGTGACCCTTGCAGCTATCCCAGTTACTTGCTCCGGCATAGAGTTATATACAATAATACAACGTTGTGTCACTGCCCTATAGGCAACATTTCTAGGTCAACAAGGCCAGCAGTCCATTCGCGGACCTTTGATTTGGAAATATGAGTTGGCCGAATGGTTTTAAAGTGATATGGTAAAGCATTACAAAACTTTGGCGCCTGTTAAATGTATTGTCAGTGTTATGTGATGACGTTTTGAATCTGCAAACAAACACTTGGATCTGATCTCCAGGTCGAGGAACGAGTGGAATTCCTAATTCTTCGACTGAATTTAGCCTGACCACGAAGAAAATAACGGAAAAAAAATCAGGATTTGAGACGCCAGAAATTTTTAACTTCCTTAAAAAAAAAAACCCTTGATTGGCTCAATCCTTTTCTGGACGAAAACTTGTTTTCAGTGTGAACAGATGCCAAAGTGGCACCTCTGACTTTAATTAATGCGGGAAAATAACAATTATTGTGTGCGCAGTGTATCTTGAGTCCTGCAAGCATTTTGTGAGCGGCTACGTCTTCCTGGATGGGGTGGCTTTAATCGATGGCCGCCATTGTTTTTGTAACCATCTTGGATATCAACAAGGCAATCTGCTACTGAAAACGTATAACCGATTGTCTGCGTTCGTTCTGTGGAGAACTCAAGATAGGCCGCGGACACTATAGGTCACTAAAAGTTAATTCAGTGGTTCTCGGGAGCGCACGCATGGGTTTTTTTTTCTGCGCGCACGAAAAGTTTTTTATGACATTGTCTAAAAAAAGGTACCGATCACGCATATCAGCACTTTCACCAAACATTACCTGGAGCCGATGACCACATGAGCTGTTTGCTCCATTCACATGATCGCTTAGCAACGAATCTTAAGGATCTTTCAGAGGCATGTCACAACTAAAAACTTGGATCTAAACACTGACTTTCATCAAACTTAATTAATGATAATCAAAATGTACAACTTCTGCACGCTGATCATTGCATTAAAATATAGGTATTGTACTCCGCAACAAAATGTATAAGCTACTGATTTTTCGTTTTGATTGGTAAAAAAAAAAAAAAACAGCCATCGCCCGCATCTGAAAAATCACGAATAAAACGTAAAATAAAAAAAAAACACCACCCACTCGCATCAATTTTTTTAGTACCACTCCCGAAAACCACTTCATTAATTTTTATCGGCCGTATTACCCATATCCACAATTCATAGAATTAATTGAACTATCCAGCTTAACCCTTTTTTTTTACGATCAGAGAACTATCAAGAAATCTTCCTACAAAGTTGAATTAATCTTTTATTTTTTATTAACCCCCCCCCCCCCCCGTCCTTTCCCTTCCTTTCATCATTTCCTCCCGACTCTTCCTTCTCCTTCCCCTGCACCATTCAAGGATTGACTTCCATTTTTGTTATCTGGCTCTCGTTTCGTCGGAGCTAGCATAGAATGTTTAACGGCATCAGTGACCTGTTACCGCAATTCGTTATGTATTAGGAACGATTTTTTAATTCTTTTTGTAAATTTTCATGCTAAAAATTGCGAGAACGGCAACGATCATTGTGATGTTTTAATTGGGTATCGATGTACGCCTGCCTATACCTCACGCTCGCTATACGTGTGTCATACATACATTAGACACGTCAACAAAAAATAAACGCCGAATTTCTGTTACAATGGGATTACAATGTAGGCGATCGTAGACATGTTTATTAGGCTATTGTTTAACACATACATTGTTGTGCTGCTGGACCAGAGATAAGCAGCATTGCCCCCGATTGGTACTTGGGTGGGTGACCTCCTGGGAATCCATTCCGGGTGCTGCAGACATAGGACCATAGGGCTTCGTCGTGCAGATGACCGGGTGTGGTTAACGCTCGCTAAAACCGTTTGACCCTGAATTTATGGAGGGGGGAGGGAGGGGGATTGCTTGGACACCCAAGCCCCCAACCATAATTCTTTGTTAGAAGAATGGATTTCGGTCGAAGGAGCACTCAAGCGGCTGTAGCGACTACCTCTTCTTCTGTACACTTCCGCTACATACTTGCGTTTTTTTTTATTTGTTTCTACAAATTTTTTGACGCTGAATCTAGTGGTGAAAACCGTTTGTCTCTATCTGGTACCGCTCCACAGATGATGGGCTCACTACCGGCCACTTGTAGCCCATTTCCGCTTCATACTTCCAGTTTTTTTAAAATTCATTTTAACTAATTTTTGGGCGCTGACTCTAATGATGAAAACCGTTTATCTCTATGTGGCAGCGTTCAGGAGGTGAAAAAGGCGACGGACGGACAGGCAAAGTCGTTGCCTACACTCTCCTGAGCCGTTTCGGCTGCACAGAAGACTAAAAAAGGAGCGAAAAGGGGGGGGGGGTATCAGATTTTCAGAGAAAATCGGGATCCATTCGGAAATAATGCCTTCACACCACTTCCCTCAAGGCCCCCTCCCACCCACCGCAAATAATTTGATTTGGATAATACATTCCCATTGTTGCGTTTTGAGTTGGCAACGAAGTGATGTTGGGGTAGTAGGCAAAAACTAAATTTACCTATCTCAACGCCTGTTGCTGGATTATTAAACGAAAGGGGCACATCTGCAAAAGAGCTATTAAAGTTATTCAAAAAAATCGTGCTTGCCTCCTGACGCTTGAAAGATAATAAGGTACAGGCCAGCTGCTGTTACGCTGCTCATTTTGTGTTTGCAAGGTACACATCTCATCGTGACCCCTGTTAATTACAAGGCTTCACAATGCGTTCCCGTATTTTGACATGCGCTGTAGCAAAAAAAGTCTAGAGTACACCAGGAAAAACCATTACACAGAAAAGTGAACAAAAAGCTAACAAAGTTAAAACAGAAATTTTTCACCCTGCAAAAAGTTAAGCCGTCAACGTAAAAATATGGTCATGGAAAAAATTACGAAAGTAAAGTTAGTGTAGAACTTACCAGTGCACAACGAGCAGTACTTGCAGCTGCAGTAAATTGTAAAGCTTTAAAGGAGACTGCAAACAAACTTAGTCAGTAGACAAAGTGTTACATGCCCGAACAGTGGGCGGGAAAAAAAAGAAGCCCTTAGGAGAGCTTCTATTGCATTGGGACAGTTTCATTTTGAAGCCGTTTTATGCTACATGCTACATCCCATCCTCGTCGCCAATTGGAGTGTACTGCAGCGTGTACACGTAACAAGGACAGACAAACGCACGGCCATAGTGGTGATCTATGGACAGCAATAAGGCTTGCTGTCCTTTCTTTATACAGTAAGGGATGAGGCACGGAATCGCCACCAGGGCGGGGTGCATAGTTACAACAGGTATAGGTGCAAGGTGCACCTATACCGCGCACACAACACGGTGAATGAGTAGAGAGTTTGAAATAAAAACACCAGGGCAGACTCGGATTTTCCATTTTTGTATCCACCATAACGGCGCGTTTACGCAACGACTCGGCTTTGCATTCTCGCAGCTAGAAGCTAGATATCATGTAAAATTCCAACATGGCAGCGGTTTTAGCTCTGCCGTCTCGCAACGAAAACAGTCAATAATGTGAGTTCAGAAGTGACTGGGAAACATTTTCGTCAGAAGGAATTCTTTATCTTATTGGCACGGATTATAAGATTGTAAGCATTTACTGAAACGATGCCGGAATTAGCTAATCCAGGTAGTGTTGTTGCGATGGCAAAGGTCTTTATCATCGCGATTAAATTCTATAGCTGCGAGACTGCAAAGGCGAGTCGTTCCATAAATGCTCCCTAACACGACTTTAATTTCATCCTGTTAATTTGGGCCTTTTTTACGAACCTACCTACAATAAAATACTCTAGATTATTCACTGAGACATACTTTACGGCAACCAGGCTACTCACTCTATGGTTTGAGGTGAGCCAAAGCATCTTACCAGCTTACTGTACCAGCTTACCTTCCACGATGCTCGGCTAAAATCGGTACAAATAGCGACGCGTCAGGTTTCCTCCGCTGCGCCATCTTTTGACAGAGGGTGTCTCTAAATGCTCGTCACTTTACAATTTGCTGCTTTGTGTCAAGACGGCGCCACCCATCATAGCTTCTTACGCTTGTACTGTAATTGACGTTGTTTGGGAGGCTTTGGGTGAACTCGTGCGGCGGAATAATACGTATCTTCAGTGCGTAAGCGGCAGGCTGTATTTGGCGGGTCAGGCCCGGATTTCCCATAAGGCCAACCTACGCCACAGCCTAGGACGCAGGCGTGGAAGGCGGCGAATGCGGAATAGTTGGGAACACGGAGAGGAAAAGATAGAAGAAAGAGAGAGGGAGAGAGAGATAGAAAGAGAGCGATCAGAGCGAACGATAATATCATCGATGTATTGTACATGTATACAGTTACAGTTCGAAATCGGCCCTTATTTTTTACTATAGCTGAAAGTGTTGAATGCACGATTTGCAGCATTGTTAGGTATGGTAGCTCATTTATACGTCCACCGACCGAGTTAAGATTCTTCAAATTGTTGTGCACACTGGATACCAAACGCTGATTTTTGTTCGCATCGCTCACTCAATCAGCGCATCCATTCTACTCAAATCCCGCCTCCCCCCCCCACTGCTAATGATCCCCTCTTTCTAATGATCACTTCCATTGTACTCTTCTATGTTCATGTTCATGTTCACGAACATATGAGCGCAAATCACCCCCCCCCTTCCCTCTGGCTAATGATCCCCACTCTCTAAATGATCGCTTGTATTATATTCAATCAGCCATGTTCATGTTAACGGACAAATGAACGCAAATCACCCCCCCCCCCTTCCCTCTGGCTAATGATCCCCACTCTCTGTGATCTCTTGTATTATATTCAACCAGCCATGTTCATGTGTTCATGCTGGCAGAAATAAATAATACTCAAGGTGGTCTCGAAACTGTCTTTTTAAAAAGCATGCTGTCCTGAAAAGCTTTTCCGCAATGCAATCCCTCCAACCGGACACGCAGGGCCGTAGGCCGTTCTCCATTGCCTGCTCCCTAACCTCTTGTGTAACTATATATGCAGATGTCCAGTCTTGGTCTATAAATCAATACATTCCTTTAAAATTACAAAACCTGTTAAAAGTATAAAACGGTGGCATATTTTCTTATTAAAATAACAAAACCAAGTAGTGACTGATTATTAAAAAAAAAAAAAGTTTTAACTCTACATTAAATGAATTTGTATGCAAGTAGGCTACAGTCACTACGTTAAGTTAGTTTTTTCCCCGATTTAAGGCAATATTGGCCCCGGGTGCGATCACGTGTGCTGCGAGAAGCCACACGATTCGATGGAGGCTGCGTTCCAAATCCATGCTACAATACAAAATTGCCTCAATCGCCTTGCAGTTCGTAGTGATCAAAACAAAGCCTTGCAGCACCTGTTTCCGAAATGCTTAAGTCGAGCGAGCCAGGGACCAGGTGTTTGACGCGGCCGACGTCGACGCATAAGGTTAAAGGTTAAATGATTATACTTTTTCTTTAAAACAATGGTCACATTGTTCAAGCACATGACATTTCGGGCCGATTGGCCCTGTTCCAAGTAAATAAGCAATAACAATGAACAACCCGTTGTTACGGTTAGGAGTTGTTACGGTTTTAGTTGTTGACATTTTGTTAGCGAGTTGTTAACATTTAATTTGTGGCTTCACCAGTTTAATTTGTGGCTACGTCACAGACATAGATTTTTTTTTCTGGAGGGGGGGGGCCGCCGAGAGAGGAGAAGCAGTATTGAGCTTTTCGTCATACGGCGTAAAAAAATTGAAAATCCAGGCCTGGGTCGGGTGGGAAATCCTATTGTGTTTCGTGCATTGTCGCAAGGGCAGTTTTTTTAACGTTTAGTAGCTCCTCCATTTACTTCTTAAAAGGAGGAGGTTTTCCAGCGTATCAGCTATTCTCAGTAGGTAGCACGTCATCCTGTCTTTGCAGATTTCCATTCCTGGTTTTCTTCTGTAGTACATAGGGGCTGTCCATATATTACGTCACACTTGTTAGCCTGCTTCGAAACACCCACCCAACCCTTTGTCACAAATATCACAAAATTAAACCTCCCTCCCTAATAATTACGTCACACTTTGTAACCCTCCTACCCCCCAATGTAATATTTCAAAGTACTTTACATTTGCGTATACTAAAATTTATGGTATTTTTTCAAATGTCTTAAGCGTCCACGCGTTTAAATCTTGGGAGTTTTTGTGTAATGTGTATGTATGAATGGATTTGCATCCATGCTATTGTTTTCCTAAATAATAAGCCAAAAAATTAAAGTGATGTGAACACCAAAATGTGATGCAAGATTGTGATGTCACATTTTGGAACCACCCCCACACCCGTGTCACAATTGTCGTAATAAATTAACCACCCACCCCCCAGAGTATGACGTAATATACGGACGGCCCCATATTTCCTTACTTAACTATAAGATTAACCATGCTTCCAAGTTTTCCGAAAACTAGCGAACTATCAAACTGGGGCCCAGTTTTACACGAGACCAACAAACAAAGAAAAAAAAACTTAAAGACTCTGCCGCACCAAGCTAGAAAAATAATTAGTCCCCAAACTTTCGCCGACGATTATTCGGGTCTTCACTTGCGTGAGGAGAGAGAGAGAGAGAGAAGCTGTTTTCTTTCTGGAGATGATCCCCCGGAGCGAAAGAGGTTTGGGCTTCATCTTGATTCCAATTACGCTTTTAATTGCGCAGAAATTAATGGTTCATTCACGGATGCAATAATACAGCATGTTAATGAAGAGCCCCTTTCTTAATTAAAACGGGGGGAAACCATAACGCCCGAAGAGGTACCTCCTTGCGCCTTCCTTCCAGAAAATGCATCGCCCCAGAACAAAAGCGAACCACTAGCTCTTCTCCTCTCTTTTGCTTATTATTGTTCGCAATGGTGCACTAGAAACCGCCCAGAAACCACTCGGAACTAAATTGTATGGCTGCAGGTGTGCCATTTAGAGACGATTTCGTGCCCAAATTTTAAAATAGGGTTCGGATCGCGGCCCATTCACCGCGCCTTTTATACCTTTTTAATTCTTCGCGATACCCATCTTCAATACGGCCCAATTTGGGCTTCAATCTGGGCGTCTGATCTTTTTTGCAAGACAGCACTTCATCGAGTTTTCTGTAATGGTAAACTCCATCCAACGATAGATTTTTTTATTTTTTTTTATTATGAAGACAAGCAGCGCCTTATTTTCATAATACTTTAAACTAAAAGTAATGGTAGGGCTAAAAATGTGTGCTCGGACAAAGAAGAAGGATTGACGCATGTAAAGAAGGTGCAAATATCGTACTTGAGCAATGAGGTGTGACATACCAAATGCGGTTTGCGCATGGGGTGTAAAGAAAACACAGCCGGCGGAATAGCGAACGGCGAAAGCGCCGTTGCATAGATTTTTGTTATTTAATGGAGTTTTGGA
This sequence comes from Lithobius niger, assembly GCA_023313725.1. NCBI lineage: Eukaryota > Metazoa > Arthropoda > Chilopoda > Lithobiomorpha > Lithobiidae > Lithobius > Lithobius niger. The sequence continues at coordinate 2,620 of JAHWFP010017522.1, read as the reverse complement.
CGTAAAGGCTAAGCGAAAAAGGTGAAATTACAGCTGCGTAAAAACTTCTTTTAGGATTAAAATCCTGTTTTTTTTTTTTTAAGTTCCATGTCATTCGCGAATTCAGTATTTAGGATGTGTAATTTTAAGCTGTTGGTTTACGTGGCATTGCAGAGGGTAAACAATTGAAATCTTTCCTCCAGACTCAACGTGAACAAAAGAATGAGGAAGAAGAAACTCACAACTCAACGGCAGAGACTCGACTTTTTTTGGGTGCTGATATACACAGTTACAACGAAACAGTGATGTTATTTTGTTTCACATGGCATGGTTTTACACGGAGCTTTTCAATTATTTTCAAAGTTTTTCAACGCATTTCCATTTATGGGTAAATAGCTAGTGATAAATAAGTGAATATACAAACTTATTCACTTCCCCACTCAGGCTAGTCTGATGTACAAGTCCAAATGGCGAAGAATTGCATCCGTGTTTATTTAGAGTATATCAGTTTCTTTCTTTATTTAAAGCGCATTTATTTATTAAGGCGTATCAGTCACAGAAACGCACTTAACGTCTAAATTTGTGTTTATTTCTGCTTCTTCGTGTTTGTAGCTTTTACATGATGCCTGATGCGAAGGGTTCGGGGCTGTGTTCTCACAATCGGCGGCACATTTTCGTTGTGTGCCCGTTTCCAAGTCAGTTCCCACACCTTAGTGTAACCCGATTTTATTAATCATAAACCTTGCCCGTTTCAATATTTGAAATAATAATAATAATAATAATAATATAAAAAACGATACAGAGCACAATGTTTATGACATCCCTGCTACATTGGTTTCGTCCGTGATTTAACTTGTCGAAATTTAACGGCCACCTAATTTACCCGGCGTGTACGCCAAATTGCTACTTGCTCTGCGCAGCTGCACAATAATTCAACAGAATCGTGGCTACTTACCACAGACGTAATAAATTTAAGCATTGCAGATGAGTTTCACCATGTTGCTGCTCGGGAGGCCATTTTGAGTGCCAACCGTACGTATCTCCGGTGTTGCATATTAGACCCAAATTATGCAATGAAATCCTCTTGCTTGGCGTAGGGCGTAACTTCGTCGTCACGTGACCCACCACGGTTATTAGGTTTCAGTAGGCTAGGGCTGGTGCAAAGACCCGCCACTGTGTTTGCACTGGATTATTATGAATGATACTTTATTCCAGGAAAATTCTTTATGGCGTTCATAAATTCACAGATTTTGCCAATTTCGCCCGAGCCAAGTGGTGTTACGTCTTTTGAAACGTTGCTTGCGTTAGAGCCATAAAAGCGCCCAGTTTGATCGCAGATAGGAAGGAAAACTTTATTGTTCAGGAATATAATTTCCCTCTACTAGTGCGTACGCGCTATGCTAGCGTGGCCTCATAACTCCTAGATTACAAAGAATATTGTTGGCGTCTATTGTTGGACAATTTTGTGATAAAGGCCACTATTACAAAAATATTACATTGCTGAACGTTTTAAACCATAATTGTGGCACTTACCGTGTTTTTTTCTATATGGAACAACGTTGCCTTTGCATTTGTGACCGATATAGTTCACCAAGCTAGTAAAGTAAGAGAGAGATTCTGTTTTTATTCAGTATGTGGCATTTAGTTTTGTCCAAGGTTCCTTCATCCCCCCCCCCCCCCAATATATACATACGTATCAGTTCTGTGCCACCAATGTGAAAAATTTGAAAAAATGCGAAATTCTGGCCTCTCCAATAAAGGTGTGAAAAAATGTGATTTTTTCTGGGTTTTAGTAAAAAAAAATTGCAGTGTGCGTCGAATACTAAATAAAATAAACTAATTATCGCTTTTCTAGCTCAATTTTACATATTCAGGTTACTCAGTTAAGTTTTCTAAGGTCTGCCGCGAAAACATAACTTGGCGAGAGGATCTTGCTTCGCGCCAAGAACGACGTTCTTTTGTTGCACCCAAAAGGCAATGCGTCCCATGACGCTTCGCTGCCCTGTTTATTATCGGCGTACAGGTCTAGCTTCACGCTTTCTTCCCGCACCGTTCTATATTCTAATATTTTCATAAATGTTTTTAAAACTTAATAAAGGTGAAAAAAAAATACAGTCACTGCTGTGAAAATTGTGAAAAGTCTGGGTGGGAAGCCATGGTGCGAAAATGTGGAAATTTTAATAAGACGTGTGTGAAAAATTGCGAAAAAAATTAAAATGTGTGAAGTGAAATTTTGTGAAAAACTGTTGCACCCCGGAGGCAGCCCTGATATAAAAAAAACTGTCTCCTCAATTTCATCAGCAAGTTAATAATTTCATGGCAGGATTATATTCTCCAGTGTCTTTGGGGCGGGTGGGGGGGGGGGGTTGTTATTGAAGCTTAATGGCGCATCGACGGCTAGATCATTAGCCTCAACCTCAATCACAATGCAGTGGCCCGGGATGTTACTGCGCCACAGATTACAGAGATGGGGGAGGGGAAGGGGAAAAAATAGGAAGAGGAAGTTCAAAGAAAAGACTCGAGAAGAAAGAAATGAATACACAAAAAAAGACTGCTCCTGGATAATGAAACATACTGATATACGGACGTGTCAGAGAATTGCTTCGTAGATTAGCAGTTAGATCGGTTGGTGTGCGAATCT
>JAHWFP010017519.1:0-10652 GCA_023313725.1 Lithobius niger | reverse complement strand
ATTCTAATGTTTCTACCTCTTCTGTAATTAATCTTCTAACATACGAATATTTACCGATCAACAGTCCGACTTCCCTAAGTGATTACTAACTCGGCCAGAGTTTTAGTAATATTAACACTCTTCTTGGTTCCTTCTTAATGTGTAGATCTTCAGGTTACTATCGGGCATAGTAACCGGGTCCAATGTAGATGTTAGGCCAAAAGACCTCGATTATGGCCAAGCCTACGCTATTTAAGGTAGCGGTCGGCTGGGACATCCTCGAGTCTCGTCATTTATTCTAAGTAACTAGGTTTTATTTCGGGGAAGCTGATCGGTAATTCCCATAAGCTTTCGTTCGCCATCAAGAAGGCGGCTCATGAAAGGGTCTCGATTCAGGGTAAGGTGCGTCAGGGTAAGGTACATCACCCCTCCCCCAAAAAGACGAACGCCAGGAAGTCTAATACCATATATATACCCCTATCATCAGAATTATACCAAGTTTCGGGCGGCAAACCTTCGGACTCACCATAGACACATCAAGAAAATAATGCCGAAAAAGTTTAATACAAGTAAACATAAAAATACATAACACACACAAAAACAACAGATTAAGGCTAACCGTGAAGCGGTGAAGTAAAACAAAATCGCAAACATAATAATCAAAATATACATGAAAGGACAAGACATAAGAACATATGCGCAACTCGGTGCATAAAAATGCTCAGGAATAAAACATAGAAAAATAGCAAACAATGACATAAAACCAAACAGAAATAAAAATACAAAAAAACTACAAAACATCAGTATGGAAATACAAGGCGTAGCCTGCAGAGTGCAGGAGGCATAGGGCCGCGTCTCGAATGAACCGCAATAAAACAAAAGAAGGGAATTAACATAAGATAAGTGACATAAACCCAATGACATATATAAAACACGAGGAGTACAATAAACAAGATCAACGACGTAGCCCACAAAGTGTGGGAGGCATAAGGCCGCGTCACAAACAAAATACACAATTCAAAACTAACATGTGCCGAAAGGTAGAATAGCAAAAAATGCACAGCAAATAACAACACAAACACGCAAACCAGGCAAGGTGGTACATACACAACAGGCGAATCACACTCACCTACGAAATGCTGTCCGGACGCTCGTAGCTGCTACACGATGAGGCGGTTGAAGACAACCAGTCCGCCCCCTCCAAAACCTTACGCAGCACATCAAAACCAGGTGCGTGCGATGACCCAGAGGGACCCTCAACAATAGGTCCGGTATAAGTGTAGTAGTTCCGAAACACTTGGTACACTGGTAAGTGGCAAGGGCGGGGTCAGAGAATGCGAGTCTAACGGCATCGCAGATGCCACAGCTGCGGTAGCGAAGGCGCTGGCTTGGCGACGCAGCATCCATCGAGGTTGTAGAGCAAGCATCGCAGGCGTGGTAACACAGTCCCGGAAAACGCCCGGATGCTGAACAACGTCGCCCAAGGGTGCCTTATCCAATCCATGCTCGCGCCAAGCATGTTTGCTGGGGGTAGACGATTCCAGCTGCAAGTCGTTCTGTGTCACCCAGCGGGCCGTAGCGTCGTCCAAATCAAAAACGTGCATGTCGACGACCATGGGTGGACTCCAAACCGTCGGCGCATCATCTTGTCGCCAGTCCACGTCCCTCAAGGGAATCTCCGTGGAGGTCAGTTTCCCACGACCATACCGGTCGGAAAAACGTGTTGGCCGAAAATACACGCCTCCCGCAGCACCGAGAGTGCTGAATCCTCCAGAAAGACAAGCTCGTTGGGAGTGAAGCGGGCGAGGTGTACCGTCCAAAGCCCGAGCAAGGCGAGCACGTCTACGTTCAAAATATCCTTCAGCAAACCCATCCTCAAAACACGCACATGAGCCATCGCAGGATCCCGCGCAAACAGCGCGCATTGAGTCCTCATCACTGCTACAGAGATAATCAGACATGATTCGCCGTGAATAACAAAAAATCAACGAAGGTCGAAAATACTGACGTGGTCAACCAGTCCCGGTGAGAATCACGGAGTGAGTGAGGGTTCCAAAGGAAATTATACACACCGACCCACTGTCCAAAAACCAACAACAACCGAATCCAGCCAGTTCCCACCATTTCGCCGAATTTATCTAAAGTACGTAGAGGAGGGCCACCCAAATATGAAACACTAACGCAACAGTGCTGTAACGTCCCCATCCCCAAAATTCCAGCAAATTCCCAGAAAACGAGGCCCATGTCGGTACCAGGTAAACCAAAAATGCAGTTCAAACCATCAGTCAGACGACCGCCCCCCCCCCCCCTCTCTCCACAATCTATCCCAAAACACAAAAAGGAAGGAAAAACAGTTCAGGCCAACAACCTAAGGGAAAGAAATGGAGGGTGGGGTAGTCATGCTGAACATCAAGGTCAGATTTAATAATGTCTCTTCACCTGGCCCAGTATATTCCGTGGGCGCAAACTCCTATCAGCAGAAGTAACAAGTTCGTTATCACAAAGCGCACACCGTCCCGGGGCAGTGGTCAGCTGTTGTTGCGAAGGGGGCTTTCTCGTAGCTGCCTCCCGGCGATCGCTGGCGCCGCGCTGTCCCACACGAGTCACGGGGGCGGAGCCTGCCTCGTCCCTAGCAGAACACCCCCCCCTCCTGGTCAGTCGAAAAGTCAATGGCCGCCGTTTGTTTACATCGTGAAGTGGCTGGCCCAACAGCAGAAGGCTGAGCAGGGGAAAACACAGAATCACGAATGAAATCAGAGTCACGTGGGTAGAATCTTCGCAATTCACCAGTATTCACACTATTAACAATCTTCCCAGATTTGCAGTGTGTTGTATAGAATAGGTATTAAAAGATCGTCGTTTCAATATTTTATAAGGTCCAGAAAAACGCGCTTGCAAACTTTTAGTAACACCCTTCGCGGCCGAGCTTAAAATGTGCGTGCGTTTTGCCACAAGTTGTCCCTCCTTAAACTGCAAGTCCACATGTTTCTTGTCATATAAAACCTTATGTCTGTTGCGTGAAGCTAATAGGTTCCTCCTAGCTTCCGCATACATATCTTGAAACCTCTTGACGACTTCATCTAACCGCATTGGCCATTGCGACTTTGGGTAGGCTAGCATCTTTAGAAGCAAAAATCTCCACAGCCCACGGTTTTGCCAATTCACGCCCTAAACAGAGCATAGCAGGGGAATACTTTCTTGCTTCATTGACGCTAGATCGAATCGCAAAGCTAATAGCGTCAATGTCTTCAGCCCAGTCACGCCCCTCATGTACACAAACACGCAACATCATCTTGATCGTCTTATTAATAACCTCAGTGAAGTCCGCTTGAGGCCTATAGCTGGTCGTCGTATTAGCTATCACCCCCTCATCCCGGTAGGTCCTCGAGCGGAAGACCGCCCCTCTGTCGCTCAAGAGAGGAATAGGACCCCCCCCCACCTCCTGAAGACTGACCGCAGATACTTCACAACCTGTGGCGCTTTGCTATTACGAAGAGCAAAAATTTCCGGCCACCCTGAAAAGTTACAAACAACGAACAGGAACCGATGCTTGTTCTTAGATGGAGCCACGGGACCCATGAAATCACATGACAGATGAGCGAAGGGCTTCGCTGCTGGCTCCATAACCTTCAGTAAACCAGGCCGCAATCCATGCGCCGATTTACATAGTTGGCACACACTACACGTCTTGATGTGCTGTGCCACAGTCCTCTTCATTCCCAACCAAGTACAGTGTGCTTTCAAGGCATGCAAGGTCTTCAGAATCCCAAAATGAACATTGCCAAGCGATCCGTGCACACTCTTCACACATTGTTGCTGTAGTTCGGTAGGAATACATATCCTGTGGTCCAAAATACCCGCAGTTGCATCACGTACATCCCGAGGAGAAAACAGTCTAACGAACAAGCCGTGGCGCACCGCATAATCACCGGCTCGAGCTCCCAGGTAAACCGTCCTTTCAGCACTCCTCTTCTGTAAGTCCTTTAACTTGCGTTGAATGAATCCATCCTCTTTCTGGGCTAGGCGCAAGGCCTGCAAGGTAGGGAAACCATCCAAGGCTGTTCCAATCAGTCTCAAGTCCGTGACAGCGTCTCGCTGAGTGTCAGCATGAACATGCGACCTGTCACCTCCAGACTTCAGATTATCCATCAAGTCCACCATCCTACGTTTATGCCATGCATGTGTAGACGACTTTCCTCCTTCATGTAGCGCCGGGCAATCGGCCCGCAAGGCAGGTGTCCGAGTCAATTCCTTCCCAACCAGGCACAAGTCTGTGACAGTGCTTCTTGGGCTTGTCGAGCCACCTCGCATCTCATCACCCGCAGACTTCTGGTCACACATCGAAATGTCTTCATCTCGCAGTTGCAGTTTCTTCTTGAGCGTGTCTCCATCCCCATGATGTGCTAGGCTAATAGCCTGCAAGGAAGGAAGCTCCTCCGAAGCCGTACCAACCAGTCTCAAGTCCATGGCGGTGGCTTTAGGGCATCTTGATCCTAAGGGCATCCTGTCATCTCCGGATTTCTGATTCTGAGAGTTCGTCCGTCGCCTAACTTCTTGTAGTGATAAGTCCGTGACCTGCAAAGTAGGGGACACTGGTAAAGTCGCGCCAACCAGTCTCAAATCCATGACCGTGCCGCAGAGGCATCTTGATCCTTCATTCGCCCCATCATCTCCGGGCTTCTGGTTCTGCATACTAGATCCATTCCAACGTGAGGTGCTGCTAACGGAGTCACCATTCCTAGGTACGAAAGGTGTAGCATCCACATTCAAAACAGTCATCTCTTCCTCACATGCTGTAAGCTGGTACCCACCAGCCCACGTTACCCGTTTCCTCTTCCTGTGGAAAGGCAGCTGTGCAAAGGCGTCTGCTTTGGTAAGATCTTCAGTGTCTACCTCCGCGACAAGGTTGTCTCGTCGCACACCCCATCCAGCACAGCTAGTGCTCTCCCCGTTTACCACAACACCCTCATCCTCCACCGGTGCAGTCTCCTCTTCGTGAATCCTGGAGATATAATCGCCCGCTAAATTCAGTTTCCTCTTCTTGTGGACCACCATACCCAGTCCATACCCTGAAGAAACATTACGGCTCTAGCTACCCGCCCGGTTGGCTCCGGCAGCTTCATCACCCAACGGAGCGGATTATGGTCGGTCTGCACGTAGAAGTGAGTGTTGTCGATGTAACCGCGGAACTTGGTGATTCCATATACCATTGCAGTGAGTTCCAGATCCATCGCACTGTAGCGCGTCTCCGAGTCTGAGGTCCTCCGCCCTGCGAAGATGACCGGGACCAATCCCTTGCCCTCCTGATGCTGGGACAATATCGCACCGACACCAGTCTTGGATGCATCCGTCGTTATCCAAAAAAGCTGTGTCATGTCCGGGAGTTTCAAGGTACAGCCAATCAATTGGCTCTTCAGCTTGGTCACTGCAGCCTCGCATTCTTCTGACCACACCCATCGGACATCCTTGCGTAGAAGATTGTAGAGGGGTATCGCTGCCTCCTGGAACCCTTCCAAAAATGGCCTGTAGAAGGTGTACAAACCAATCAGGCGTCGAAGACTCTTGATCCCTCGTGGGGTAGGGAAGCTCTTGATGGTCTCCACACTCTCGGGCAAAGGGGATATCTGCCCAGGACGCAGAATGTGGCCCAAAAACCGAAATTCCCTCACGCAGAACGCCACCTTCTTTATGTTGACGGTCAAACGAGCATCCTGGAGTTTCTGCAGCACCTCTGCTACATCCCGTATGTGGCTGTCGAAGTCACGGGAAAAGATACAGAGGTCATCCATGTAACAGACGACTTTTCGATAAAGGCAGTCGCCGAGGGCCAAATTCATCAGCCTCGTGAAGCAGGCAGGGGCATTCTTCAGTCCGAAAGGCAAGCAGTGAAAATAGAAGGATCCGCAGAAGGAATTGAATCCAGTCACTCTCTTAGACGCCTCTGTGAGAGGTACATGTAAGAACCCTCCTCTCAAATCCAGGACGCTGAAGTACTGAGCACCACCCAGCATCGCGAATGCCTGATCAATCCTGTGCGACGGCATCACATCCAATGGACAGGATTTGTTCAAAAGCCTGAAGTCAATCACACATCGTTTTGAGCCCGGCGGTCCATTCTTCTTGGGGACCAGGCAAAGGCTAGCCGACCAAGAGCTAATACCTGGAGAAATGACGCCCTGTGCCAGCCATTCGTCGATCTGCTGGGACAACAGCTGTTGGGTCCCAATGTTCGTAGCTCGATACGGCACGCGGATGGGCTTAGTTCCTGGTTCCAAGTCAATGTGATGATGTGATGTTTCATCAAGTGGGTCCTACCCAAATGCGATGTCAGAACCTCCGGGAAGTTCTCCAAACAATGCTGGAGCTCCTCTCGCTGCTGTGGTGTGCAATGCGCCCATTGGATATGGTCCTTAACAATATCCCAGTCCTCTTCCGTCTGTTTAGATTCGTTCAATCCTGTTCGTCCTCCGAAGTCCGTTGCATTAGTCGTAAAGAACGTGTCAGTAACGGATGAATTTGCGAAGGGGTGAATTCGCCCATCCTCTGAACGCCAACCGCCATTCTTGATGTCTGGAATGATGCCAGTCCGGTGCATGAAGTCTCGTCCGAGCACAAGGGGATCGGCCGCGCCAGGGAGGATTAAGACAGGCTGTCTAATCATGTGCCTCCCCTGGTCCCAAGTGAGTGTAGTCTTCAAGTACCCCGCTCCTTTCTTCGTGCCGCTCGCTAACAAGAAGGTAATCGCTGTGTCTACAAAGATCTTGTGACCCAACTCTTCTAGTCTTGATGCCATCTCTCCGGAGCACGTCGTGCTCGTGGCCCCAGAGTCCAGGAGCCCCACGGTTCGGATCCCCCCTAGGGTAATCTGCATCAGAGGCCTCTGACCGTATGAGGTCTCCTTGTCCAAGCCCATGGCATGTTGTAAACCCGGCATTTCCACAAAGGTCGGTGCATCCATACATCCAGAAGTCAAGTCACATTGCAAATCCGTCTGAATACTCTTGTCCGTCTTCTCCTCTATGATCTCCTGTCGACAGACTCCTCCGGGAGATCGTTCCGCTCGTTTTTTGCTTTCAGCAGAGGGCAGTCTCGCCGAAAATGCAGCTCCGACGAGCATTCGTAACACTTGCCGTAGCTCTTCCTAACCTTCGGCATATCAGTGTTGTTAGCTGTAGTGATGACACTCCTTCGTCTGTTAGTGTCACTACGATGTGGTGGTGGTGAGTACCTCCCTCGTTGGTACCCCTGCGGGTCAGCCCCGCCAGGGAACACTTTGGTTCAGCAGATGTGTGTCACTCTATCTTTGTCTTATCACGAGCCACTTCAATAGTGTTGTACTCGCGGCGTTCTTCATCCATCTTGCTACCATCAGAGGCTGAGTGTTGCTGTTTCCTTTTCTGCCAAAACAATGATGGCTCGACAGAGTCCGCTGCTTGCATTGGTTCGCGGTATGTGCGCTGACGAATGAGGAAGCGGCACAGCTCAGGACCCTCCCTGGCAAGTTGTTTCAAAGAAGTAAAGGTGCGTTGCCAGAGTAAGGTGTGGTAGCTCGGATGCTACTGTCTTAAGGCTCTCTCCACACGAACGGAATCCGGAGTGGTAGGGTCTAAACGTTCATAAAACTCGTTGATACTTCTAAGAAAAAACCCTATCGGCTCGTCCGGTGCCTGAAACCGCATCTCTAGTTCTCTTCTGAGATCCTCTCCGTAGGTAGGACTGGAAAACTCCAAGTGAAATGCTTCCAAAAAATCATTCCATGTGGAAAAAGGCCCTACGAAACTCAACCATTTCTCCGCTGGTCCGACTAGTGCTAGTGGTATAATAGTTTTCAGCACAAAGTCCGTAGAAAGCTGGTAGGCTTCAGTGTATTTCTTCAGGGCAGTCAGGAACTCCGGCGCAGTGCGGCTGTCCTGGTATCCAGAGAATCTTGGCAAATTCTTTTTTGGCGCGCAATACCCAGGTATACCGTGTGACGTTTCATTCTGTTCCTGGCTCCCTAAGCTCTCCAACGGTCCAAACCTCGTCACTCTACGAAAATTAGGGCCGAAGTTATCTTTTTCACTGCTGTGGCCAGCAGTTGACCGCAGCGAGCGTGGCAGCGCAGCGTTCTCAATCCTTTCCTCTTCCCTCCACCCGTAGTGGGCAGGCCGCCCTTGGCTGGCAAGCGATGTTCTTTCTCTACCCTCGAACTGGGTCAGTGGTGTGGGGGGGGGGGGGGGTCTAGGAGGTAGGCAGAAGGGCTCTTGCTGGTCGCCGTATGCTGGCAGACTTGGGGGTTCAAGTGTGTTCACCCCAAGGCTATTACGTAAACGATGGTCATCTCCCGCAGAGAAAGAGGTCTGCTCTTTCTCTTGCATTTCCAATGCAACATTACCACGGCATTCGACGCATCTCGGCTGATCTTGCGAAGCAGCGTGTTTATCAGTCGGGGAGAAAGAATGCGTAATTATAGATGACTTGCGTATGGCAGATTCAGTCATTGTGAATTCCAGATTGTCGCAGAAAACTGGAAGATCGTTCTGGAGGGGCGTGAACAGGGTTTGTGCGATCCCTTTCTTCACACATCGCAGTCTCACTAGAGATTCCCAACTACGATAACACATAAGTAATTAAACTGTCGTCCACTGGCGCTGACGAAATCCAATCCGCTAAAGACTGCTTGTCTTTCCGCAATTTATTGACGCCCGCAGGTACTGCGGCATTTCACGGCTGAGACAACGGATTTCATTTATTACGTGACGTACTAGGATCGCTGATGTAATGTTTATTAGCAGGCAGTTTATTAGAAGAACGTTGATTGTCTAAGGATTGTTCACGTTGATTTCTTGGCTTGAAAATAAAAGATAGAGTTCTGTCAAGATGCTGTGAGTCTTGTTGAAGTGTGGGGCTATTGATGACGTTGCGTGACGTTTGATGACGTCTGTTGTCAGTCTGGGTAAGCTGCAACCTCATGTCTTCTAAGGATGGGGGCCTAGGTGTAGAATGAAGCTGCGTGGCGTGACTAAAGTCTATTTCCTTAGGCCTAGCTCCAAACTCAATACTGTGGTCTCCTTGATTCAGCTGTGAAGAACCACTCGGCAAGACAGGTTCGCTTTGGGTCTGGGAGGGGACATACTCATTAAGCTCATTATCGCGAAATAACGTGGAAATGTCAGGATCGGGCGATAAACTATGAGGAGATGACGTATTGTGGCGTTCTGGTGTGCGTGGAGTCAAATCTCTTTCCACAACCTGATATTCAGCATGAAATGACGTACTGGGTGACGAAGGGAACGTTAAACACCTGCAGCGGTCATAACAAGTGCAACGAATGTCAGCACAGAGGCTGCACCTAACAAACATGCAATGACGGCCGTTAACCAAACAATACCCACGGCCTAAATATACATCCTGGCCGACATTGTAGGAGGTATACACATAATCATCATATAGGCGCCGCGCGTGACGCGCTACTATCAATTGACGACGTACTCCGATCATCGTTAACCTGAATATCATTAGCTAAAGTAATTTGTACATCAGAACAGACCTCTGAAACAGAAACATCCTGCCTAAAACTGTCTAAATCCAACAACCTTTCAACAGCTAAACCATTTCTCGTGATACTTACGTCACTAGACGAAGTAGACCGGTTATCGCTTAATCTTCTTTCCTGAAAGAAAAGCGGTTGCCCTGTCTTCTCTAGAACAATATCAGAATCAACATTATCATCACACAATTGCACCAAATGTGCAACTTGCCTAGTGCAATCTAACAATGATAAATTCTTAACCCTACAAACTTTGCACGTGACGCTCTGATCGCTAGCACCGTTCGCTGACTCTTCATTGTTGCTGACAATTGAATCGTTATGTCTAACACTGTTCGAAGCACAGTCCGACGAATTATCACACACGAAGTTCAGATCAGAGCCGTCACCATCAACATCACAATTTTTACAACTTACTGCATGTTGAAATCTTGAGCTTGACAGATCGACGGGTACGCCGGAATTTTCCTGTTGATCATGATAGCTGCAGTGCAGGGAATCCACGTCCGGGGAGGCCCTGGCTGATAAAGTCTGTTGTTGGTTCAAAGTTTCTTGCAAGTCCTTCACTGTTTCTTGAATTTGATTGATGGCTGAAGAAGCAACCATCGCTATTGTTGATGTAGTTGATGTAACGGCTTCCGTTACTCTGGTCCAAAAATCGTCGTCTTCCATGGTGAATAATAGTTGAAAAACGATGAAAATGATGAAAAATCGGTGGGGAGCCAAGGTAGAATCCAAATCTACGTGTAGTGGTACTGGAACGGTTGGGATGTGGAGTAAAGGTCGAGAAAAACCGTCTCGACGTGTAGTGGCTGGCAGTATAGGCCTAAGTCGCAACTCAGTTAGGCTAGTACTTCAAAATTCAGTATAAAAAATTATTACCGGCCAAACTCGGTGGGTCTGTAGACTAGGTCGTAGCCAACGTATATTATTTTTTTCACAGCGATACTGCAAAAATTGTGGGAGTGGCTACGAAAAATCTTCGCAAAATCTCGAAGACTTGTAGCTGTAGAAAGGTAAGATCCCTATCTTACGTGGAGTGGTAGTTGTTGAAAAATGTAGTAAAGGTGAAATCCTATTTTCACGTGTAGTGGACAGTTAACCATTAACACTAATTAACACTTCTGATACTGGAACCGGAAAT
>JAHWFP010017518.1:0-17735 GCA_023313725.1 Lithobius niger | reverse complement strand
ATTCCCTAAAAATCCACAAATGGATTATGCCTATCTGCCTTAATGGAATTAAGCTCAACATGGAACTTGATTCCGGGGCAGATGCTACAATAATACCAATTGAGTGGCATGAAAAATACTTTTCGGATTGTCCTTTAATGCTCAGTCCGTATTCTATCCACTCATACACCGAAGGGACGGAGAAAACGATTTACACAGTAAGTCTCAAGGTTGACGTTAACGGTCAAACTGAATACTTGGATGCACTAGTTTCAAAAATGTATAAACCCGCATTAATTGGGAAAGATTGGCTTTCAATCTTTAGAGTTAACTTTGAACCATACTATGATTTGCAAACTAAAGTTAAAAGAGTCAAACAGGTTAAAGCAAGGATCCCACCCTCGTCGCCATCTCGTCGTGCCTCGTCGTTCACTAAGGCATAATTAAAACTAGGAACACAGTGTTGTAGGCTAACACTTGAAGGACGGCTTTATTCAGCAGGTACAGCCTTTATATAATGAATGTCACATGACATGTAGTCATGTGATATGAGTATGGCAACAACATTGTATGGATAGACTGATTAACTATGGAGGTATATTAGGCTATGTATGGGGTTAACATTGGGACTTAAAGGACTACCATTGTGGTGCCTCTATGACGACACCACAATGACGACTACAGTTAGTAGTTGAAAGTTTGCAGTTAGTGGACTATCTTTGTTGTGAAAGTGTGCGTTTTTGTGAGTCTCGTGTGACATTTTTCAAAATTCGTCATAGAATCAGATCGTAACCCGCTGCATTGGCTCAAGCAAATGTCTGGTAAAAACCTCAGATTGCTTAGGTGGAGCCTTACTCTTCAAGACTACGACTATATAGTCAGATACAAACCTGGAAAGTTCCATTTAAATGCAGACACCCTAATTCGGTATTTTGTTTAAACTAAAAACAACAGTTGAGTTTTCATTATTAAAAGCTAAACCAGTGATGGAGCCAAAAATTTTGCTCTACACACTTTTTTTTTATTTTCTTTAATTGTTAAGAGGTACATTGTCTGGGCAACCTCACTCCCGTTTCGGACCCTTACACCTAAATTTTGAGTGCCAATGTTTACTCTTTTTGTCATTATCAACGTCTCCCTATGTGGGAGAATATTAACAAAGATTGTACGACACATTATTAATATTCATTAGGAATATCTATGGGAGTCTAGTGGTTCCTGGCTGACTCTTCTCAAAGTTTTTATGAAACACTTTTCTTTAAAAAATTTGTCGGTCTTACCTCTGAGGGCAAAAGGTTAACTCTGTCATTAAAAGGTTGTTGGTTAATATCCATTTAAAACCTCCCAGCGTTTTATAATTATGTTAAGTTATGGGTTATACCTAAAAACCCTTCAGTGTCAGAATTTTTATCTAAAACAAGTTGTTTGGTAACCTAAGACCATCCCAGTGGTAATCTGTTAACTTTAAATAGAGGTTACGGTTTCTCATGCGCTCATAGTACCCTCTATTCCGATCCTAAACGCAAGCTAGGTCCTGAGGAGTGCGCTTCGAGGTTTTTTTCCGATGCTTTCCTGGAAAATAAAAATAGCATTCTGTGCATGGCTGACGAGTTAGAGCATTAAATGTTGAGATCGTATCATTTACCAGTTAACAGTTACAAAAACCTAACATGTACCTTTAATTTTCGTCCAGTTTCGAAAATAGTGTTTTATTTCTATGTAATTTCTTACTCGCCGAACAAACTCGCCGAAAAAACGTCAGTTCCCCAAAAACACAAAATGGCATTTTAATTTTTGTATATGTAGTGTTTATATAACTTTGTATTCGATCCAGAGCTAAGACTAAGTAGCTTTTGACTTCTTTAGACTTCTTATTTAGACTTACTTTAGACTTACTTCTTATTTAGAAAACTTTAGACTTCTTATATTTTCGACAAAATAGAAGAGATTGCTTGAATTGTGACCTTTCATGTAAATTGTGATTACATGGTGTGGCGACCTAAGTGTAGAGCATTCTTGTGTGCACAAACTTTTTTTTCCAGCTTTTACTTCGAGTTCAACAGGAACCCTACGTAAAATCACCTGTGTGGGGACATTTAAAGGCATTTGGCCAAAAATCCAGATTGGTTAGGATACCCGGCACCAAAGATCAAAAACTCGGGGAACAATTTTTTTTTCCTTAGCGCTCACTAGCTCTATAGGCCTATTCTGAATGCCTTAACTTCAACTAAGTGTAACTCCATGGCAAATGGTCCAAAACGATCCGTTTTCAATGCTTAATAGCAACGAACTCTGTCCTCAACTCTGCGAAAACAGAACTTTAAAATTCATCTCCAACAATTAACTACAGCAATTTGAAAAATGCTCCAAACTGAGCGCGCCGCACGAAGATCACCGATCGCCATTTGCCGAAAAAACCAAACTTGTAAATTTGTAATTATTTTAGGGATCGACCGGGTAACAAAAAACCGAGTCCGAGCCGAGTAATTATGAATATACACCTTTTTTTTTTTTTTTTTGCTTACAGTCATTTTCATTTTGCTTTCGTCCAGTTTTGTATTGTGCATAGTATAACAATGAATGAAAGCAAAAAAAAGGACGAAACCAACTTTAAAATACTGTAAAATACCAGTAATTCTTTCTTCCTTTTTTTTTAATTATAAACTTTACGTTATTAAATAAAATGAAGTCAAAAATTAAATTGACCAGCAATTCTTTGTTCCAATTCTTATTTTTTTTTAAATAATAAAGTGAAATGAAAAATAAAATGCACTTTGGTTACTTTGTCTCACAATAGGCCTTTGTTGGCTTTAATCCTTTAAGCAACGATGTGGCTTAAGTGGAGTAACGACTTACGTCGAAACTTTTATGGGGAAGTGGGGTCGAAAAATGCAATTTTCGGCCAAAATATCGACATGAGAAAAACTGAAATTCGCTACCCGATATGTTGTGCATCGATTTCTATAAACAAAACTTTGTGAACGATGTCTATACTTTTATAAAAAACACTTTAGTTGAGTGCAGTCTCACTAAAAACTGCAAAAATGTGATGTTCATTCCTTTTTCCGAAGTTCAAGAACAAAAAACTGGTCATTTTCGACAGCGGTAACGATCAAACCATTTGACTGGGTGCCGCCATCTTGGATTCATTGAAAAGCTGGAATTCCTCTCTATCCGGGCCTCTCAACACATTTTTTCAATGCCCGTATGTCATTGGCCAATCAGATGGAATGTAAGAGGCTGTTTCTGGCGGTCTCGAGCTGCCTTTCCAAAGCAATTGGAGGATCGCATTTCCTCATTGCCCATTTGGCACCACGTGACCAATTTGGCGCGGTATCATTGGCTGACAAGCGATTTCACAATGGCCGCCATGGCGCGCTTCGGATTTCACGTGAGCGCTTATGTTCAGTTTGTTGTTGAAAATCACGAGAAAGATGATGTTTCACAACATTAAAAAATTTAAAACAGCAGCTGCGATGTATAACTAAAATGGAAAAGGAGCCTATAAAGCTTCACACTATCACTTATCAGGTGGGAACAACGACTTTTAGCGTAACTATCGCTAACTTACGTACACGTTTTCTCAACACGGAGATTTTCAATTTTATTCGTTTAGCCTACAGCCCGTAATTAAAAAAAAATTGGTTCTCCGAAACTATTAAAGCAATTTATCTGATTTTTTCTGTGCACATTAATGAATTTAATCAATATCTATTGCGTGCAAGTAGTTGTAGGGGGATCCAGAAAGTATAAATGAAACTATGAAAATAAAAATAATTTTTTCAACAAATAATTATTACCCTGTTTGTACTCGGTCGAATTTTTACCGAGTCCGAGCCGGGTAAAAATAGCATTACCCGGTAACGGGTCGGGTATTTACCCGAACTCGGTCGAACCCTAAATTATTTATATTTTTTTTCTCAGGCAAAAAGCCGACCAGCTTAGTGTTGTTGTAGGAGGGGCTACCAATTGGCACTCAACCACATAAATATACTGAGGACCTGCACTCTACGTTTTTATTCTGAACTTCAATACTGGTTTTGGTTTGTTATGAAAACTTCGATTGCACTCTGGTCATTATTTGCGGCTGCAATAATGTTGTAAACTAAAATGCGTTTTAGCATCTACTCACTAGCTCGTTCATTTAATCTTTTGCTTAGTGCTTTAAAAAGCAATTTAGTAACGTAACTTCTTCCCATGAACTCTACCTTGTCCAAAAACGGCATTTTTCTTACTATATTTTACCGGAAATTTTCTCCAAAAAGTGTTTATCTTGTTTTTATTTCAGAGCTCCGACCATAGCAACCTCATCCAAATGTATATAAAGCCTTTATCTACTATTCATCTTGCAATAGATCAGAAACCATCCTTCTATTAAACTTGAATAATGTTTTTAATAGCAAACTCCGTCCCCCCACTTCCCTCAATAGTTGCGATACATAATATCGTAGTTTTAATTTATAGGCCTATTCACGTTGTGAGTTTAAAACTCAGTTCCTAAGGCCTCTCAGTTTACAAAAGTCTGCAATTCCCTTTGCTCTCCTTACTGCCAATTCCCTTCCAATCCAAAGTCGGTATTAAACTTCCCCACCACTCAGAGCTCTAAGCTACCCTGCCCGTCCGCCCCGTGATGGCTACTTCCGGTAGTGCCTGGCCGGTCTGAGTCAGTTTCTCCTCCTCAAGAGGTCTCTCTACCCAGTCCCCCCCTCCCCCCGGGGTCGCTCTCCTGCAGGTCCGCGGTTTCCGTCTACCCTGGCTGCCAAGCAGCTGGTATAAAACTCAGCTCCAGAGGGAAATCGACAGCATTCCTCACTGATCTCAAAGGCTAAAGGTTGCTACGCCGGTCGGAGTACAGATGTCCCCCAGGGTCCGAATGTTGCTATGCCGGGCAAGGTAGCAGTTTGTTGGTAACTAGTTTAATTTTTTGAACGTATTCTTTTGGACTTCAATTCTAAATTTATAGTTCTTAAACTTAAACTTAACTTCTAACTTTGAGAATGATTGTGGATAATTTAACTCCAAGCCTGCAATTAAACATCCATCGTGGTGGCAGTGAACCATTAGATAGTTAGTACTTTAAACTTAGATAGGACATGGGCGCTCCCCTCCCAACCGTGCATTAGACACTGCAGTGCTGTATTCTCCATAAAAGTAAAAATAGACACCCTGAGTACTAGAACACCAGATGTCGGTGCTCACCTGAAAGGCACCTAACGAGACAGGTAGCGCCGCTACACAAGCAGGCGGCTGCACAGACGAAGAAACCTCCAGGATATCATTCCATTGGGGACAATGTAAAGCAAATTAACAGGTTAAGATGTTTTGGCAAATAAGAAAGAGTTTTTACTACTAGCCTAAAATACTTACCTGTATTTTTAATGCATTACAATTATTTGGAAATGTTACCCCTCCCAAACATGAAAATTAAACACTCCCGGTCCTTGCAATGGCGTTCCCGGGGCCCATGACAACCGCTAGGTGGTGCCCCTTTCCCGCTTCTCCTCACAGTTTGTTTTGGGACGCGAGTCGGTCGCAAAAAATCGAGTTTCGAACATGGATTCATCTAATACCCCAAAGAAACGGGCATCACGCCCTGGTAATGGTAATGGGGAGTGCAGTAAGAAACTAAATCCACGAGACCAACACCCTAGTTGCCGCAGATGCAGAATTTGTAACTTCGGAAATTTCAAATTTGGTGAGTGGTGCTCTACAATGGACCCAAAAATCGTGGCGTCCATCGAGGCGACTTGAGCGGATTTGGATCGTTGGTCAGTGTTACGACGGAGAGAACGTGAAATGGCGGTTCTAGCAAGTAACGTAGACAACGATCGTGAATGGGAACTCTTAGTGGAATCGGGAGATCCCTTACAGAAAAATTTGGTCAAAAACAGACCCAAACGAACCCATTTTAAGTCACGAAATGGTCACAAGGGTCCAAACAGATCACACACTGGGCACAGCAGACCCAACTGCCTGAGGTTTTCAATGCTTGATCCGGCTACATCCCAAGTTTAAGTCACAATCCGGGGTTTTTACAGTGTTTAGCCCTCATTTGACCCCAATTGATCACAAATTGTGACCTGTTTGCTGACTGGCCCCAACAAAGTCACAGTTTGGGGCCTGCAATTTGTAGACCCCGGATAGGCCCGAAATGATCACAAACTACGACTTCAGAATATTCAAGTTTGGTCACACAAGACCCCTACTTGGCCACAGTTGGAGGCTTTATCGCCCTGCGCCCTGTTTGACCCCACCTGGTCACAAACTGTGACTTAAGAATATGAAAACTTGGTCACACAAGCCCCAGTTGGTCACCGTTTGGGACCTGGCAAACTTGGCCCCAGTTTGACCCACTTGGTCACAACTGGTGACTTAAGAATATTCAGGCTTAGTTACAGGACCCCCACTTGGCCACGGTTTGGGGTTTTAACACCTAGACCCCCTGTTTGACCCCACTTGGTCACAAACTGTGATTCAAGAATACTACAACTTGGTCACACAAGGCCCTAGTTGGTCATAGTTTGGGACTTGACCACCTTGGCCCCAGTTTGACCCCACTTGGTAACAGTTAGTGACTTAAGAATATTGAGGCTTGGTCACAAGATCCCAACTTGGCCACAGCTTGAAGTTTTAACACACTAGACCCCTGTTTGATTCCACTTGGTCACAAACTGTGACTGCAGAATATTACAATTTGGTCACACAAGGCCCTAGTTAACCACAGTTTGGGACTGGATCAACTTGGTCCCAGTTTGACTCCACTTGATCACAATTGGTGACTTCAGAACAGGGCCGTAGGAAGCAAATTAAAAGTGGTACGGCCTAACCAAACCAGCTAGGGAGTCTTCGGGAGCACTGTGAAGTTCCCCCAACAGGGTCCCGGGTAGAACCTCGGAAGTTGAAAAAATTTCTGGCACTGTCTTATTTGTCTCTGGAGGCTATGTTTTGAGAAGTTTTGAGGACTTTTTTTCTTGTATTTTTTTTGGCCTTTTGTAGTTTACCCCACCGACTGGGGTTGATTTTCCCTACCAACAGTGACTTTTTATTGGTGCTACCTCTCTCCAATTTCGGCGATGAAGCTACTATGAGTTATTAAAGTGACACTCACAGACTGAAAGCCTGCAGAACCTGGCAACATCTAGCGTGATCTAGTACTATCTAGCTCTTGCTTGGATCGCGTGAAGGAATGCACAACCTTCATTTCTTTTAACGAAACAAACAAGCCACGAGCCTCCTTAATTATTGAAAGAATATTTGGTAAGTCCTCGAGCACCTGGAAGCAAGCTGTAAACTATAACAATATCACTGGCGCTGGATGGCACCACAGTATATTCGTACGATTTTCAATCGGTGATAGTGCCTCTTTTAAGTGTAAAATTGAGATGGGAAGGGGGAAAATTTGTGTGTTTATATAAGCACTGTTAGTGTATCCAAATTTCGTGAGGTCGATGGGAAGTCCTGTGTTTTGAGTTTCAGTTGGGGTACTATATTTCTTTCTCAGATTAGTGTATCTTGTATCATAACAAAGCCAGTCTTTAATGCAGCCTGTTTGCTTCGTTTACCTTTTAGCCTACCTTGTGATTTATTTTTTATTTACGTCAGGCCATTTTAGAACCTTACCCTTATGTATGTAGCCAATGTTTCCTATTCTATTATTATTGACAAGACTACTTTTGAGAAAGTTACAATTGGTTGACTGCTGTGTTGGGCTTTCTGCAAAGTTTGGTGTTATATACTTGCTGAAGTTCGCTTTAGCGTTTCTTTAATTCCCCCCCCCCCCCCAAATTCCCTTATCTTGGTCAAGCTCATTGTCCTTCGTAAGGGGGTTGGGGGAGCAGGGGATAGAAGTATCGCTCAGTTCATGCATGCGTGGACTTGTATACTATCGCACTATACGTGATAGTATATACTTAAGCTCCATGGTTTATGCTAGCGGGACAGACGCTACTCATCAAAACTCGGCAGGAAAGCCACGAGCTTATTACAGGGTTGCTTCAAAAGTTTGACGACAGCAGACGCATTGTATGTGTTTGGAGATGTGGTATTTTTAAAACTTGTTTGCCGAAAAGTGGTACGGCAAATGCCGCACCAGCCGTACCGCTTCCTATGGCCATGCTTCAGAATATTCAGACTTGGTCACACAAGAACCATTCTTGGCCACGGTTCAGGGGTTAAACAACTTGACCCCTCGTTAACCCCACTTATGGTCACAAAATGTGACTTAAAGAGTACTGTAACTCGGCCACACAAGGTTCGAGTTGATCACGGTCCGGGAATTGGTCCCAGTTTGCCCACTAGGTCACGCAAGACCCCCACTTGGCCACGGTTTGGGGCTTTAACACCGAGACCCCCCCCCCCCCCCCCCCCCGTTTGACCCCACTTAGTCACAAACTGTGACTTTTGAGAATACTGTTAACTTGACCAATTCAGCCCTGATTGAGCATACTGGTCGCAGTTGGCGATGCAAGAAAGTCCTTTAAAAAAAATTTTAAATAGGGGACAAATTTTTGGATCAAAAAGCAAATTCTTGAGTCTAAAAAAAGCAGCTTCCTATTTTCAAAATTTAAAAAATAAATAAACTTAGGATGCCACACAGCAGGGCCGAGAATTCTCCAAATGCCCCAGAAACTGACCCAAAATTGCCCAAAAATATTGCCCCAGAATATCGTACTTAAAAGATTTTCAAAAGAGTGTTTGTTTCTTTTGTCCATTTTATATATTTGGCAGCATTTTTCTAAACCCATTAAGAAAGACAAAGTTGGAGATAAAGAACACTGCAATACTATATTATTTTTCTTTTAGTCCAATGAAACAAAAGTTTTGCCCCAATATTTTTTTTAAATTGGCCTGCTCCATTGTAACCAGGTTAGTCTTTTACTGAATTTCCTCGTTCCCCTGGGACTACTTTTATATGTGAATCCTGATTACAACAAAGGAAATCTTGAATTGTGGATACACACTAAATTTATGCAGAGAAGGAAGGTCAAAAATAGGACCCACTTTTTCGGACTCAAAATAGGGTTTCACTCTAGAAAATTAGATTCTATTTTGACTGATTTTGGGCTTGGCCACCTTGCCCGCCAATACAAAAAAAAAACAAAAAAACAATCAAGTCGCTGTTTGTGATAAAGTCTTTGAACCCAGCAAATTAAACGTTATTATGGAGCAGCCTGGATATATCACATTTTTTATTTACTCCATTTTTTTTTTGTAGCAAGACTAGTATGTGGAGGGCTCAAAACCAAAAGGATTTCGATCAAAAAAATTTATTATGGCCTACAGAAATTTTTGAAGGGTAGCGTGCAGAAGCTGAATTCTCGTGCATACGAAAACTACACAATTTTAACAGTGAAAAACACAATGCGCTTAGACTCAACCATCCTGATAATATTGTATGATGTTCTACTGCTCTAGTCCAGCAAAATAAAGAACATTTTGCCGGCCCCCAGCCAGGCCGGCTAAAAATGGTTTCTTTTTGCCTAAAACATACTAACCTGATAATTTTAGCATTACATTCCTCGAATGTGATTGTTCCCCTGGAGGTTTCTTCCGGTGCTCGGACACCTGCTTGCATGCCCCTACCGCGCATGCGCGTGGCAGTCCTCCCTTATAAAAGCGACAGCGTGCACGCTATCGGCATTCATTTTACTCTCAATATGTCAGGCGGTGACTCGAGAGGGGAGGCAGGGCGGGAATTTAGGTTAGTATGTTTTAGGCAAAAAGAAACCATTTTTAGCCGGCCTGACTGGGGGCCGGAAAATGTTCTTTCTTTATCGCCAAAACATACTAACTTGATAATTTTAGCATTATCAGTTGACCTCGTCACGTTTGGTGGCGGGCACCGCCCTGACGAGTGCCCCGGGATGCAAGCAGGCTGTCCCCCAAAAAGTTGTTGGAAACTTCGCACTTGGTTCAGAACAGTTGATGAACTTCGGAGTTTGTTCATTTGATCTCTTCACCGGTTGGCTTGCTTCCATCGTGAATGTTTTAGCTTCCATTGTGGGTGGCTTGCTTCTGCTTCGTTCTGAGTGCTTAAGGGGGATTGACTACTGTACAGGTTGCAACAATAGGTCGCAGCCGGTGTAGTCCGATTACATTCGCTACCCTTGCGTCAGGTTGTGTGAGGTGGAGGTCGATGGATTCCCTCAAGATGATGAGTTTCAGCGGAGAATGCCGTGAATGTTATGAGTTACCATGGTCAATTAACTCTTGTGTGGTTCCATGCGGTAGAAAGCGGGTCAGAGAGGAGAGGGAGTTGTGCTAAAGAAAGACCCGGGTTGGTGTTGTATGACTAGTCGTTAGTCATTTCCGCTCAATCGAGCGGAGAAGCAGAGTTGCGGTGATCTTCGAAAAGGTTGAAGAAAAACCTAGAGTTTCTGTGTTGAGTTTCTGCCAAGTTGGGAAGAAGAGGCGAAGTCTTATGCCGACTGGAAGGCAGGAGGGGCGGGAGGTGTCGTGGTTTCAATGAAAAGGGCTCCTGCCCCCTGGTGACGAGTGGCGGCTGCGGCGGTCAGGATTTGCGGCTCGCTCATGCTGGTAGCGCTGGCCAGAGCGGGAGCGAGGGGAAACGGGCCGAAATGACTGTCGATTTCTTGGCCGAAAGTAGGAGTTAACTTTCGGACGGTGTCAAGCTGGGATGAAGGCAGGACAGGAGCTGCGGCGGTCAAGAGTTGCGGCTCGCTCCTGCTGGTTGCGTTAGCCGGAGCGGGAGCGAGGGGGAACGGGCCGGAAGGGCTGTTGGGTTTCTCGGCTGAAAGTAGGAGTTAACTTTCGGACAGTGTCAAGCTGGGAAGCGGAGACTTGCGCCGGTTGAAAGGCGGGAGAGGAGCTGCGGCGGTCCGGCGGGGCCGTATGGTAAGAGGAGGGCGGAAGGAGTAACCGTCTTTCGGCGGAGATGGGGTGACTTTCGGTCGGAGCGTGGAGCCTTACGGCTGAGATGCGGACTTGCTTGCGAGGAGTAGTAGGAGAGTCATGACATCCTGTGCGTGAAGGGAAAGGCATGGTGGAGCAGTCTAGACGTTTCTTTCCATTATTTAGCCAGGGTGTGAAGGCCTTGCAGCGTTGCATGCAAGTTGGTATTATCGCTCGAGAGATGGCACGAGAGATGGCTGGGAGCGGCAGAGAGGGGCTCAGATGTGCCGTGCGAAAGAAAAACTTGCTCGAAACAGGGTGAGGTGAGGACCAGCGTGAAGGCTAGCATGGTGGGCTGGAGCAACCGTGAGCTTTCGGCCGGATGTAAGGGAGCAGGAGGTCGGCCGTAGGGAGAGGGATCTTCCGGGAGGAGGCCAGCGGCGGACGGCGACAGATGAGTTATCGGTCGGTAGTGGGCGGACAGGAGCCGGCGACAAGGTCAGCGGGTAGCGCAGGACCACATCAAGGCAGGGCGGCGGCTGATGGGTCAGGATGCCGATGGAACGGTGATCCGGCAAGAAGAAGGAGGGCCGTGTGATCATGAATGCGAAGTGGACGTAATGCAGCACAGCCGGAGGTTACCTGGTGTAGACAGGTCACCTAGGTGGCAGGGCAACTGTCTTCGGAGTTCCTTGGTAAGCGGACCTTCGTCCAGTGCAGAGCGGCATCATAATCGTAAGGCGGATGAGAGGCGTGGAGCGGGGGGAGACGTGGAGCGGGTAGAGAGTTCCCAGCTTAACAAGCTTTCATCCTGGGACAATACGGCACTGCAACCGTGAGGCGACGAAAGACGTGGAGGTTGGGAGAGTGGCGGCGACGTCGTCGTCGAGAAACGTCAGGGCGGCGTCGGGATGAACTGGTGGCCGGGAGGGTTGCAGGGAGGGATCCGAGGACAAGTTCATTGGTGACAATACAATCTGGTGACACAGAAGAGATCGGAAGACAAGCAGTCGGGGAAGGTCAGATGTAGGGCCCCCTATGGGGCTACAGCAGAGAATATGCAGACAAAAGATGCTTGAGGCTTGGCTGGCATCGGGGTTCCGTGATGACGTACACGTAGCGGAGGGCCAAAGAGCGAGCCAGGCAAAGCATGGGCGTCAACGAGGCGGACGAAAGATGGCGGAGGAACCGTAGGCACGGGTCGTCCATTGGGATCCAGTTCACGGTTACTGCCTTGGCTGGTATGGAAAAAACTGTGGAGCTCCAAATACATCGACGGGAGAAGCGAGAGGCCTGAGCAACAACCCCAACTTGACGGCGACGTCACAGCTATGGGCAGACCGGAGGCGGGCCGAAGAGTGGAACGTACAGTAGCTACGGCATCAGTGGGGCGGGTGAAAGACGGCGAGCCTGAGGCGGAGCCGACGATGGGCGGTTCAGTCCATTATTGCAACCATGGCAGGCGTGGAAACGAGGAGCTTCAATGTCGTGGCGGGAGACAAGAGGCTAGAGCAACAATCCCGACTTGACGGCAACGTCCCGGCTATGGACAGACCGGAGACGGGTCGAGTGGAGCGTGTGGAAAGCTACGGCATCAGCGTGACGGACGAAAGACGGCGAGGGAGCGAGAGGCAGGGGCCGTCGATGGACGATCCAGTTCACAACTACTTCTACGGCTAGTCCGGTGAGACGTGAAGCTTCAAAAGTCTACGTCGAAGTGTCGGAGCAACAACTCCGACTCGATGGCGACGTCCCGGCTATGGGCAGACCGGAGACGGGCCAGGAGTGAAGCGTGCGGAGGCGAGGCGGACGAAGACGGCGAGGAGGCCGGAGGCAGGGGCCGTCGATGGACGATCCAGTTCACAACGGCTTCCAAGGCTGGCCCAGTGAGAAGTGAAGCTTCAAGTGTCGAGATGGGAGAGGCGGGAGGCCAGAGCAACAACCCCGACTCGACGGCAGCGTCCCGGCTACGGGCAGACCGGAGACGGGCCGAAGAGCGTGTCGTGCGGAGGTGACAGCCACGGTGACGGGACCTTAATGGCGGTGTCAGAGCCAGAGGGTGAACAGAAGGTGGACGAGAGCCAGGGGAGGGATGCAGGCTGGAAACTTGCTGAAGACGGCAAGCCAGGAGCGTCACGGTGAACGGTCCACAGGAAGCGGACGAAAGACGAGTAGGGCTAGAGATGGCCAGACGTCCAGTAACGGAGGTGATGTTCACCCACAGCAGTCAAACGACGAGCAGCCGAAGACCAGGCTCGGGGCCGGAGGCGACGACGGGCGAAGAAGGAAGGCAACCTGGTTTTCACTCGAGACGTGGGGTTAGCCACGCTTGAGGCAAGCAGAAAAGGTGCAGACGGCTTTCGTCTTGGATCTTCACTCAAAACGTGGGTTTTGGCCACGAATGAGACGAACAGTAGTGGACAGCAACTGATGTCTTGGTTTTCACTCGAGACGTGGGGTTAACCACGGTCGAGACAAGCAGCAAGAGATGAAAACGGCTTCCGTTTTGGTTCGCTCAAAACGTGGGTAATTTCTAACCACGAGTGAGACGAGCAGCAGTAGACAGCAACAGGCGACTTGATTTTCACCCGAGACGTGGGGTTAGCCACGCTCGAGACAAGCAGGAAAGGTGCAAACGGCATCCGTCTTGGTTCTTCACTCAAAACGTGGGTTTAGCCGCGAGTGAGACGAGCAGCAGTGGACAGCAACTGTTGACTTGATTTTCTCTCGAGACATGGGGTTAGCCACGGTCGAGACAAGCAGCAAGGGGTGCAAACGGCTTCCGTCTTGTACTTCACTCAAAACGTGGCTTTAGCCACGAGTGAGACGAGCAGTGGACAGCAGCAGGTGATTTGAATTTCACTCGAGACGTGGGGTCAACCACGGTCGAGACAAGCAGCAAGAGGTGTAGACGACATCCGTCTTGGTTGTTCACTCAAAACGTGGGATTTAGCCACGAATGAGACGAGCAGCAGAACTGTTGAGAAGGGTAGAGCTTCAACAGGAACAGTCTTGGTTCTTCATTCCAACGACGCCTCGAGTCTTGTCCCAGTTGGTCGAAGCTTGATCGGGATGACATCATACGAACAAGCCAGGTAGCAAATACAATCGTTGTCGGAAACAATCGAAACCGAAACGAGTGTAAGGTGGCTCGTCTGCACCACAGCACATCCGGGAACTGGTGCGGGAGACGGCCGAAAGAGCTGAGGCTTGGTCGAGGCGTGCCGGAGGGTGACGGCCGGGAGGGCGGGGCGCTCCGTCGGAAAGCCAAGAGCCGATGCGGAAGAAAGACGGCAATGAGTGTCAGAGAAGGTCGAAGCAAACTGAGGCCGGCTGAGAGGGCTGGCTCCGTCGGGCGTGTCGGCGTGAAGAGCTGAGGCCGGTAAGGCGGTAGAGTGCGTCAAAAGCCGCAAGTCGAAGATGCCGAGGCGAGCAACCAGCCGGAACGGCGGCCGATGCGGCGATCAGGGCGGACGAAAGACGGGGAACAGAGCGGCGTGGGGGCGATAGACGACGCGATCGCTGGAGGAAAATGAATGCCGTGCACGCTGTCGCTTTTATAAGGGAGGACTGCCACGCGCATGCGCGGTAGGGGCATGCAAGCACGCGTCCGAGCACCGGACGAAACCTCCAGGGGAACAATCACATTAGAGGAATGTAATGCTAAAATTATCAGGTTAGTATGTTTTGGCAATAAAGAAACATATATTTGTGGTGGTTTACTATCAGCGCAAAAATATATAAAGCGTTAGAAATCAACAATTTTTATTGATAAACGCATGTTGAGACTGCCCGTTCTCTGTGCGCTGAGGGTCAACCATAACAAAAGTGATACAGGCCTTTACTATACCTTCCCAAGATAACATGTATAAAGTATTACCTTGGTTCACTCGTAACGCTTTGATTTATTGCAAATTTATTATGAGCAAAGTTAAAAAGTTGAAGTTTACGCTAACCCTGTGGAGTGCGCTGAGAGTCAAAAAATACAAACACCATCCAAAAGTGTTCTTTATACCTTATTTTAACTAAATAACAAAACTTGTGATGGTGGTGTGGCTAGTAAAGTTGTAAGGCGGCTAGGTAAACACTGTGCGGCACTTGTTTGCACGTAACTACTGTGCATGCTTTTATTGACAACAGTTTTGAAATAGCAATTTGTCACTTGCACTAAAGTCGTGTTTGTCCCCTCTAAGGTCAGGTGGGGTCAATTTAGGTTAATTTGTTCAGCTTTTATCCATATACATCATCAACTGGAAAGGTATAATAGGTTCCTAAAATGATAAACCTTGTTAGGGATGTGTACTAGTAAGAGGACTGCTTGCATTCCTTTAGCTTTAGTAAAGAATGATTTTTTTTACCTTTACATCGCATGAACTTCACTTCTGTCACCTCATTGTCTAAATTTAATGTGTGGCACTCACAATGTCTTTCCCCCGGTCTTTCCAGCAGCAACTAATTGATTGTGCAGAGTGGCATAGCTGACAGATTGGTAATGGGATGTAGTCTTCTACCTCTTTGATAAGCACTGCAGGTTGTACCTCTGAACTCTCTAACTCTTGAGTTGTACATGGATTACCACCAATTGGAGTTTAGAATAGTTTTTAGCAATATAGTCCAAGAGCCTATGTCATCTCGTGTGCTGCTTCGTGAAGCAAATATGTAGGTGGTGTCTAAATTTCCGTTTGAACATATAGAAACCAAATTTCGATGGTGGGTGGCTCATAACCCTGGCATACTGACTCCACAGGCAAAAATCCAAAATGGCCGCCGCCAAATATAGTTTTATGAAATAAGTTGCTCCTGGTGCATTTTTTTTACTTTAATCATCTTAGAATATATCTTTATTACGAAATTACCTTTAAAACGGTATATCACATGTATATATGTAGCTCATAATGCTATCATATTGATATTGTATGCAAAAATCAAAGATGGCCGCCATAAAGTTGAGTCATATGAAATAACTTTCTCCTTGTGCCTTTATGACTTCAGTTATCTTAGGAAATGTCTTTAGTTAAAAATTACCTATACAATGAGTTTTCACACCTACCCTGATGTGTGGATACCACATGCAAAAAACCAAAATGGCCGCTCTTAAATCACGTTATAGGAAATAACTCGTTTCTGGTGCATTATTTTTTATTTCAATCTTGCTATTAACTTTCTTATTTAGAAATTACATTAAATTATGTTATGGAAGTTTATCATACTTGCATGACTTTTATTTTGCTACAATTGCTCTTTTAACAGTGATCGCAAACGCAACATTAAAGAATAAACGTAAGTGGTTCTAAATCACATTATCGTCATCATTATCGTCATCAATATTAATATGATGATTGAACTTGTTATCGCAAATCTCTTCATCTCCATTGCAAGCACACATTTCTGTGCATGGGAGGTTAACGGCAAGGCATCCACAAGGAGGGGCACAGCGACGCTGAACACACGAACACTTTGTTAGTTCCAAGATACCTTCTGGGATACTAAGTTCTGTGCAAACAATAGGTTGGTATTTATCCTCTATTAGGATCCATCAAAGATCAGTAAGTGGTGGTAGTTTCGGTGCTGCTCAATATCTTGAACCCACTCCATCGCTTGTAAGTGAGCATGCATAATAGTTGGGTACAAACAACCCCTTGTTGGTGGGAGATGTAATCCAGTCTTCTGCTTTTTCGTAAAAAGCCATTACCTCACCTTCCAATATCTATCATGCTTGTTTTAGGTACGTACAGTTGACATATGAATTCTTCCATTTTTTAAACATATTTTCTGGTACAGTGTTAGTGTCCCAATTCACCCAAAGCATCTAGGACCTCCTCGCTAGTAGCAGTGAACATCTTCCACCAACTTAACTTGCCTTTTCCAGCAAAAGAACCAGTGATATCTGCTCCTGAAATTGCGTGCAAACCTGGTAAAGCTGCTGCTCTTCGTGGTCCTAGTGATTCATAGATTAAAGGGTATAAAGGGTTTAACGAGCGTTAACCACTCCTGGTCATCTGCCCGAAGCCCTAAGGCCCAATGTCTGCAACTGCCAGACATAGATTCATAGATTGGTCGAAGTTCAACAATTCGACTGTTTACACCAACACCCAAAACAATGCTTGACTGCTTTGGAAGCTGCGGATACCATCTGAGAGCAAGCACAAGCACATCAGTATCCGGTGAGTGTATGTGCAACTTTTCAATGCCACGACTTGCAACTTGCAGTCTGTGCAAGATTAGCTTTGTGTCAGCTTCCTCTTGTGTGCTCTCTAGGCAAGGAACATCTATATGGCTTGCCAGTACATTTTCTCTCCAACTGCACACAACTTGTTTATTGTTCTTTCTTGCAAAGTCTATGAATTCCAGTTCTAGGAAGGCTGTTAACTCATCTTTAGTTTTGTCATGTAGCAGCAACTGATGCATGGTGACTGTGCTGTTATTTGTTGTATGGTGGATCTTATAATGAACTGGAATTTGTTTTCCCTGTCGACTTATCCTTGTGGCAGTCTTCCATGACTTTAGATTGTATGTGTCGAATGCCACATGTATCTCATCATACATATGAAACTTTCTACATAAGTGATTATTAAAATGTATTGTAAAATCCTAACAAGTCTTTATCGATTTTGGCTTATCAAGACAGTGTAGTTCTGCCATTCCATCAATCACTGCTACACTAGCTACAAATCCCTGTTGCAAGGATGTAGGGGATATATCAATATTGTGGTGATTATTCACTGTGTCACTACGTGGAAGATGTTCCAGGATGCCCATCAACTTGCTTTTAGTTAAACAATGGTGCATACTTCCGTCTGGTGCAAACAAACATGGTGGTAATACAGAAAATTCATATTGGCTGAATGCTGTTTTCAAGTCAATGTCTTGCCTAGCTCTCGCAGCTATCACCAATCGTGAAAATG
>JAHWFP010017514.1:0-16583 GCA_023313725.1 Lithobius niger | reverse complement strand
GCTGAAGGGAAAGTGGGGGGAGGGGTTAAAAATGCTGAAGGGAAAGGCGCATAAATGATCATTAAATTCAGCATACAAAAATTAGTGAAAAGAAATGAAAACACCAGACGTATGAAGCGAAAGTGGCCCATAAGTGACCGGAAGTGGCCGACAACTAAGCCAATCATCTATGGAACGGTACCAGATAG
Organism: Lithobius niger; assembly: GCA_023313725.1. NCBI lineage: Eukaryota > Metazoa > Arthropoda > Chilopoda > Lithobiomorpha > Lithobiidae > Lithobius > Lithobius niger. The sequence goes on along the minus strand of JAHWFP010017514.1, from coordinate 16,395 downwards.
ACACAAACGGTTTTCACCATTAGATTTAGCGTCAAAAATTTAGTTTAAAGGAATTAAAAAAAAAAACGGAAGTATGAAGTGTATGTGGCCTGGAAGTGGCGAAAGTGTACAGAAATTCGGTTGCGACTAGGTATAAATCGCTAGGTATAATCGCTACAGCTGCTTGTTTAATTTTCCTAGCAGCCCGTCTGAAAAGGTATGGTTTCATTAAAGACATGAGCTGTTCGTTCACTAAGATATTTTAAATTGTTGATCCCAAGGGTGAAACCCAACTGCAGCTGAGTGTGCTAACTTGTTGCCGAGAAACCAGTATGATTACTGAAGCCAACGTTGGCTGGCAATCTTGCTTCCGCATCAGCTTCCTACGCCTATTTGATTAAATTTGTTTGATACTAAACCCTGATGCTTTATGAGGTTTATTTACTGTTTACATAACTAAAATGACAGTTATAGGTCTACACGCAATCAACCGATATTAGAAGCCAACGTAGTTAACGCAGGACGAGTAATGTTAGTTAACACACTAATTCTATTCCCTCGTAACTAATGTCCTTGTGCTCCATGGAGAATTGAACCACCAACCATTAGAAAATCGACGTACTAACGGCTCGAACACAGCGACAGGGAGATTGAGTTTGGGTAGAGAATTGTTAGAGCATTGCTTTTCCAATTTTAATGTTGTTGGTGCAACCTCCCCCACTTTAATGTAAAAATAAAAACAAGTGTTAAAACACAAACCGAACCCAGAAATAAAAAAAAAATAACGCCCGTATAATACACAAGTATACATTTCAAGCACCAATTACATCTGCTTTCTGACATGACCAGGTAGTAACAACCTACCTTGTTCCCTGGCGTTGGAGTTTAAATTACACTTCGTTTCATTCGAGTGAACTCTAATAAAATTTTTTATTTGTGCACCTTCACAACTGTGAGTTCCACGGGGATACGAACTCTAATGCTTTTCTAAACGGCAAAAGCCGGTCTGTTCAGTTAATTTGTATACGGTATATTCAGGACCGTAACAAAGTCGTTTGGCGCCCGGGGGCAAAGCACAGAAATGGCGCCCCTTCCGGGAAGGGGCGCCATTTCCGTGCTTTGCATACACCGCGAAAGTACAAAGTCAAACACTGTTTAAAAAAACTTTAAAACTAGGCCATTGTTTGTTATTATAAGAATAAGAAGATAATTATTCGAATATTCGTTTTTTTATTTACTGTGTAGTCCGTCTCGCTAACTTTTTTAATTATTTGGTGCCTCCCAAACTCAACCCCCTCCCTGCCCCCTTGTACTTTACGGCCCTGGGTATATTGAAACGAAATTCGGTATTTGGGAGCGTGTCATAACTAATTCACAGCATTAACAATTTTAATGACAACAATCGAACCGTTTGGCCTCCACAGCATGGCCGTTTCTTGTTATTATTGTTGTTGTTGTCGGGACTCTTTGCCCTCAGCTGGACATCGAACCACTGAACTGGTTTTCAAGTTTCGTAGCTTAAAAAGTACGTATGAACAAGACTTAGGGTATTTTGAATACTATTTTAATGTGACTACAATATTCTTGTTTGTCTTCTTCTTGTTGGGGAAATTTTGCCCTCACCTAGAAATCGAACCAATAAACCGATTTTCAATTTTTTATAGCTTAAACTGTAGGTATTAACAAGGATTAGGGCTTTTTGAACGCTATTTTAATGCGACTACAAGATTATTGTTCTTACTATTATTAAGAAAATTTTATTCTCACCTAAAGAGCGAACCAATGACCTATTTTTCAACTTCCATCAGCTTAAAACGTAGGCATGAATATGACCTATTGTGTGAGCGGTGTATCTTGAGCATTTTATGAGCAGCCACGTTTTCCTGGAGGGGGCGACTTTAATCAACGGCCGCCATTGTTTTATTAACCATCTTGGATATTAACAAGGCACTCTGCTACCAAAAACGTACAATCGATTATGTGTGTTCGTTCTGTGGTGAACTCGAGACGGGCCGCGGACACTTTAGGCCCTTCTGAACGCTATTTTAATGTGACTACAGTATTATTGTTGTTGTTTTTCTTTTTTGAGAAATTTTGCTCTCACCTAGAGATCAAACCAGTAAACCGGTTTTCAACTTTTATGTCTTAAAACGTAGGTCTGGATCCGGCATTTTGAACGTTATTTTACTGTGAGAGATTTATCTCAAAGAGCGTTATATCAAGTATCTCATATCGCGATTATTTATCTTATTTCTGGCTATTTTACTTACCTGAAATATACCGTTTTTGCAATACCTGAAATGCTTCCCAGAAAAAAATAAGTTGTTAGTAATAAAAAACGCTTAAGCGTATAAAATGCGGGTGTGTGTCTTTAAAAAAACTAAATGCTATAAAAGTAAAAAAGACATGTAAGTCATCAGTGTACAGCAATAATCCGTGTAAAAGAAGCTCCAGCTTGTTTCTTGGGAAGCTGTACAATCTTTTACATGTATTACTGCGACGCTGATGGCTTACATGTCTTTTTCTTGTATCTGTTCCTTCAGAGCATTAAGTTTTTTTTTAGGCTCTCCGTGTTTTATTGACATTTTTTTTATACTACTATCCGTACTAATAGCTATACCAATGCTAACTGTGCTAAATGTTAAGTTGAATTTTACTATTTTGTATTTACATGTTTGTTCATATAACTCGATACACACATAGAACTTTTCGGTCACTTTGAAATTCAAGCCGATTTAATAAAATTAGTTTATTATTATTATAAATAAGAAAATTAATGATTAATATTCGTCAGAAGGCCCATTTCACTCAAATCATCGTGCAATAAAAAACACCGTCAAAAAATAGTCCTACACATCCAAGATCTTTTTTGTTTATAAAACTCCTTAAACCGAAAAAAAATGTATCTAAAAAATGAGAACCAGCTGGTAAAAAAATATAACGGTGGGACTTTTTTTTTTGGGGGGGGGGGGGGGGGATGGTTTGTATTAATGGTTGCGGTTCTGTTTTATTCAATTAATTATCAAAGCACTTACCCACGTTAGACAAAAGGTGAAAGGTTTTGCTCTCACCATCCAGTTTTGTTTGTGGCAGAAATAGGGTCAGAAAAATAAGAGACACTTTTAGTTTACTCGTAGTGTATCTTTTTTTCTGGATTTCAGTTGGTCTGAGGTGCAGGGGCGGATCCAAAAGAAAGCTTTAGGGTAGGCGATGATTCATCCAGGGAGCTGAAAAAGCCCTGGAAAGCTCTCCAGGTGGAGCCCGGGACACAACTTCAGAAACTAAAAAAGTCACGCCCACACTTGACCCCAAATATCGCGTTTGGGTTCTGGGTCCCGATTTGCAAACTATGTAAAAAAAATATAAAAAAACCAACACCTTCACACTGGACCCCGACATCGTGGCCAGGGACCGGGCTTTAATTACTTTTTCTCTCGCTACAACATTTTTGGCCCTGTCGTTGTTCCCTTATCCCTTTCCCATCCTTCTGCGTTTCTTTTATCTCGCTATTGTTTAGCAACGCTCACGCCGTCAAAACATTTCCTTGAAGTGCCGAGCACGTCCATACTGAAACACGGGGTCGGGATCGGGATCTGAAGTACTGCTTTCGACCAGGACGTGAAAGACCGGACCAGGTACGGACTTTTTTCAAGTGTAGACGGGGCTTAATGCGCTTTGGCCATTTTAATGCCATTTCTGCAACTTCAATAGCAAGCTTTTTTAAACCATTTACTTTTTTCGTTTAACATTATTTCCCCTTCCCCCTCCCAATTATAATATACAAGTTTGATTCTCACAAAAGAGACGAAGGGGAAGTGCAAGGGTTTGTGTCCGAACCGCTGACTGCAGACCCAGGAAAGGTTTAAGAACTCCAGACAGTATGTTATGGCCGGCGGAGAAAGGGATGTAGAACAGAGATGTAGTTAGGCCCCTAAAATTAACGCGTCACCGAGGTAGTTTCAGGTTGGTATGACTCTCAGGGAATTGAAATGGGATCCAGGAAGGACAAGTCTCGTACAATTTCATCGCGACCTTGGGTTGAACCGTATTTCGAAAAGTGGAAGCTCAAAGGGTAGCAAAGAATGTAGTCTTGAAAGTTGGGAGCAAATCTGCCCTTAATCTCCTTCATTCGAGTGTTTCCAATTTTAGAAGGTGAAGCCGATGGTTGTAGGGCAGAGAATACATGCCAAGCATCGATTTAGTGTACTTCTGCTGAACGGACTCGATCCGATCAATATCTTTCAACAAGTTAGATGACCAGATCTGGGAAGCGTATTCGAACAGTGGTCGGACAAAGACTGGCTTGTATGCCTTAAGGTATAGTAGGTACAATCCAATGCCAATTTCATATATTTCTGTACGAAAATACAGATGCAGCATTACACAAAAAAAGTCCTTTTCAGAGAAATAATTCCAAAGTAAAATGTGTGGTATACATTTCTGTCAGGCTAATGAAGGGGATATTGGGGGATTCATGGCATAGGAGAAGAAATAATTGCGTTGATCTCTCATTTTGTAATACTTCTTCGTTAGTGGAGCCCCTATTTCTCCGGACCACTGTGACCCGAAGTTGGTTCGTGTACCAGTAAATAAACTAAAAATCATAGTTAAAATTATTACTTTTATTTTTATTCACTTCTTGTCTTTATCGTTTCAACCTACCAGCATCATCGTTCCTTTTATTTACCTACAGGGAAAACAACGCAAAATGCTGATCTTTTTTGTTTGTTTGGTTTAAATCGTTTAAAATTTGTATAATTCGGGGGAGGGGGGAGCTTACGTCTAGATACGCAGTGGCGTAACTAGTAGGGGGGCGAAGGGGCGACTCGCCCCCTCTGTAAGATTTTGATGGCTTATTCGGCAAATTGGCCAAGTCACTTTTTGCATAGCTGAAAAAACCTATGACGTATTTTAAACAGTAAGACAATTACTAACTCCATATTTTGCTTAAAATTACAAACATTTCTAACAAAGCATCATGAGTATTTAAAAAAATAAATATCTAGTATCAAAATGAAAAACTGAAAGATTTACATTACAACTTTTTTATGTGTATAATGCAGTCAGTAAATTTAATTTTTTTTAAATGTTTCCAACGTCAGGCACTTTACTAGGCCAGAAAATGCAGGAAATAGCAAAAATGCGTCAGCTTCCGTGGCTCCCCCCCGGGACCCCCTAGAGGAGCTTACATCTCTTCCCCAGACCCCAAGCTGTTCTTGGTTTTTCCCTCCACACCATTCGGCTAAATGGCTAGTGTTGCTCTCTCAGTGCAAGACACTAGTTCCGCCACTGCAGATACGTACGGCTTTGGGTGGATATTTATTTGGGGTAAGGACTTTCTACGTGATCGAATTTTTTTTATGAACTTTACAAATTCCAAAGAACTCCCTCCCATTCCTCGGAACTTTTCAGTAACTTTTACAGCAGTTTCTACATTCCCGCTATTTTTTTCTGTTACAAATGGTAGTCATCTTACTCTTTAAACAGTAATTTCTGTCTGCACCACTGACCTTTATGCAAATAACCGCCGCAAGTCTATTACGAAGAAGTCGAGGTGCGTGGACGAAAAAAAAAGGGGGAAAAAAAAGGGAAAAAATGGTGTTCCTGCTCAGCCACTCGAGTGGAAAGACGACGGATGTCAAGATGCCGGTCTCGCGAGGTTCTCGTACACTTGGCAGACTACGGGATCGATGACGAGAACCGCGTCGGTGGCGCGTGCCGCTAAAACCGACGCCAACGCCGCCCAAAACCCCACCGGATCTCAGTTGGTACCTAGAAAAGAGGAAGCAATAAACGTTTGTCTATGTTGCGTTCGGATATGCCAATACGATGGTAAATACGACGTACGACAAACCAAAACGAAACCGAAATGAGAAATATTCAACGAAAGGCTAAAGAGGAAATAACCACATCCCTGGTTTTGGGGTGTTTGAGTCCTTCTAACGGATTAAAATCAGTCCGATGCTTACAGCATTTTACGCATTAAAGGTACATGCATCCGTGTTTGCTTTCCTGTACGACTCAAGTTTTGCGACATTAGTTCAAACGTATGTAAATGTTGCCGACACAGTCATTCTCTAGTTTATTTCTGTCGTGCGAGATGATTTTCCAACATTAACTCTGACCTGTGTAACATGTTGCAAACGCTATTCTCCACGGGCGACACGACATAACGGAAGGATTTATGTCCATCAACATCAATTAATTTGCGGTTGTGAAGGTTTTAAGGCAAGTATAATCACCTCCTGATAGGTGGAGAACCACAAAAACCTCCAAATGGTAAACAAAGATATAATTTCGGCTTAAATTTACAGCTTGGTCACAGAAAAAAAACATGTAAAAACGTGAATAAAATACGGTTACATTGTATGGCAAGTCATTGCTGTTCGGCCATCTTGGATTTCAACCACCACTGACCTCTATACAACATTAACAGGCAAAGCCTTAAACATTTTTTTCCCATTTGTCCATGTGTGCAAAATGTTTTATGGTGTTCCCTTTTTATTTATGTCCCTTTAAACGAAGAAAACTAAAAACCCAGACTGTTTTGGCAACTTATTTCAATCTAATTCATAAAATGACGCAACTTTTTTTTTCTTTTTCAGAAGTTATACTTTCGATTTTTAGACCCAAAATTTACACTTTCGTAAAGATACTTAAAGGGACATGAATCCTTCCGGTATATCGTGCGACCCGTTGAGAATAGCGTTTGCAACATTCACACAGGTTAGAGTTAATGTCGCAAAATCATCTCGCACGCAAGAAAAAAAAACAAGAAAATTAATGTGTTGGCAACATTTACGTACGTTTGAACTAACGTCGCAAAACTGAGTCATACAGGAAAACTAACAGGGATGCATGCACCTTTAAATGTATATTCCTCCCAGTTGGCTTTCCTGTAAGACTCAGTTTTGCAACATTACGTTACGTCAGTCGCCTGTAAATGTTGCAATGGCCTTCATTTTCCAATTTTTGCTCTCGTGTGAAATGGTTTGCGACATTCACTCTAACCTACAGGTAAATGTTGCAAAAGCTCTTTCACGTAGGATTTTCAAATAGAGTGAGAAGGTATGTCCTTTTAAGTAACTGTCTGTAACCTAAAAGCATATACTCAGCAAGACGCTAAGCCAAACCGGCTGAAATGCGATAAATAAATGTAGTTGCAAACCTGTCAGACTGATATTTAAGTCCAAATGGCAATGTAAATAGGTTTGCATCTGTTTTTTTATTATTGAAAGTTCAAAGGAAAGGGTGTCTTGTGATTAACGTCATTTTCGACGGGTTATCTCTAGAGGGAGAGGAATAATTTTCTAGCAGAATACCTGGAATCTATTACGTGCCACAATCGACATGAGCACAAACGCATTTGCAGGAGCTTTCCTTTTCAAATGCACTGGAAACGGTGGTGGGAAGACAGGCTTGAACCATAGCTACACGAGACAAATTCTTTTGTTAAGTAGAGAATGGTGCAGGTGACTATTTCGACGATTTTTTTGTGGTAAGAACTGCTCAAATACAACAAAGCTCGTAATATACAAGTGTTCAGGGAAATTTTATTTGTAAGTTAACGATAAGCCTTTATGTCACTCGAATTCTTCACTAATCTTCACAATATGAATTTTGTGTTTATTTAAATTGATTGCCTTTATTACAAGAAAGGGAAGTTTTCGTATTTTATGCACTACAACTACAAAACTGCAACTCGCACTCCGGAAAAAAAACCCAATTAATTTCGACCAGCAAAATTGAGGTTTACAGCAGCAGCAACACACACAGTCGAAATAGTATTTGTCGGCAGACCACGGATTAGAAGAAAAGTAATTGTCACCTGCAGCTAGAAATTATTTTGTACCCCACATCGCAAATCCCCCCCCCCCCCCCCGGCCAAAAAAAAAAAACAATAATTTATTTACAAAACATTCGTCATTGTTTTGTATTCTGGTAGTCAATATTGAAAAACCCCCAGCCAGCAAAAGTCATTCCATATTAGCCACTATGCTGTACCTTTTAGCCATTTTGGTTTCGGCAGGCTGAAAATATGCGTACATATTACAGATCACTGAGTGTCTTACGCTGAAGCGTATTCCAGTGTGTATCTTTCCTCCTCCTCCCCCCCCCCCCCCCCCCCACTCTCCGCGGTCTTCGTGGGAGGTGGGCTTTCCTACGGCCAGTTACCTGTAGGGTCAGGGTCAATGAGTTACCTAATATGGCCCTTGTAGAAAAATGGGAGCACGGCATTCTAAAGCAACAACCATAAACACTCGAGTCGATCGATGGAAACATAAAAGGTTTTATTTGGTAACCAAAATGCATTTTTACGGTTTGTTTGATTGTTTCACCTGTAAAGGAACAGCTTTGAGACTTCAGCCGCTACACCGTGACCAAAACAAAAACAAAAAAAAAACACGTCGTTTAGCAGTAGAGCTAGATCATTTTCATCAGGGTGAAAGCCTGGGACATGCACAGGCCCCCCAAGAGTGCAGGGGCAATTTTTTTTCTGGGTTCTTTTTTTTTGGCTCTTTTACAACACCGCCTCACTGAAAAACGGCACTTTTTCAGAAAAGGGGGCACTTCGCCATGAGGGCAAAGGAGCCCTCCCCATGCCCCTCGCTCCCCTCTCTCTTTCTCTTCCCCCCCCCCCTCCGGTGTGCACGTCCCTGGTGAAAGCAGCCATGGTGTATCCGCAACACGGAATTTTTGGCTGCACGGAAATGTCTAGCATGGAGTAAAAGAAGGAAACGGTGTAGTTATTGCTTACCTTGGCACACCAAAGTACGAAAAAATGTAAAACCTTCTTTACAAATCTTTATAATAATCTCGGAGACCGGCTAAAAGAAAAACCACTTCTCCCCTTCTCTCGCCCACATTGAAAATGCACTCTCCCACTCCACCTGCATGGAAACAGGAGACAGGCATGAGTGGTCGATCAACTCAATAAAGGTTCAATCTGACAAGTCGTCGGGCCGAACAATCACTTCTCCCCTCCTCGCGCCCGCACTTCAAATGCGCTCTCCCATTCTACCTGCATGCAAACAGGAGGCAGGCATGAGTGGTCGATCAATCTGACAAGTCGTCGGGTAGAGTGCCGGAAAAAGGTCCCGGGAAATGTGTTCGTAAACTTAATTCATGACCTGCCCCGTGCATAGCACGGGCTTCCTCTAGTTTACAATAAAACTGCAAGTTGAAACGTTTCAGCCACCAAACGTGAGCGTCATCAACACGCTGGAAACGACAACAAATCCAAAATCATGGTTTAAGTACAGGCAGAATTTTTAAATTCTATCAATGGATTCACACAAAATTACAAAATAAACCTAGCTGCCAACCAAAATAATATGAACTATACATAACAAGAATACAAAACTCTCTAAGCTCGGAAAAATTGAATTCTCCACTTTCTATTCCCTCGCCCCTTTTCCCCCGACAAAAAAAAAAAAAAAACCACGCGAAAGCCAACGAGGACACCCATCTAGACTGTGGACAATTCAAACGAAAATGTAACAATTTTTCAAAAAGTTTATCCTTCGTTTTGACAAAAATGTCCGCAGTGGACAAATGGTGTCCACATTGGCTTGTTTTCTGTTTACGATAGTATTTTACATTTATAAGCCGGGAGGGGATGGGGAGAATTTTGTTTTTTCAGATTACTGAGTTTTTTTTAATTATTATATAGAAAATTAATATTATTTTCGTCGACAACGGAGCAGTTTTTCTTTAAATATAGGTTGAATCCGTAAATAGAGACGTGTTTTATTTCGAAATTCTGCTAAACCACGTTTGATTTAGTTTCCAGTCTAGGTGCTGATACCGTACACGTTAACAGGACGAAACTTTCACCGTGTATATTCAACGTAAATTTTACGACGCGGTCTCCTTTTTGTAAAGTTGATTTTAAAATTTGTGGTGCATTTTTTGTGTCAACGCAAGCAATAACTACACCAGATTCAACTGATAGCCACTCCAAATTTTCGTACAAAAAGGAAAAGGCATGCCACAACACCTGCTTCCTACAGATTGCAGCAAGATTTAAGAGAAAAGAAACTGACCTTCACTGCAGTATTTAGCATTACGAGGAAAACCAACGCACGTAATCTGAAGATTGATGGTCATCAAGTAACAGAGAATCGCACGTTCTGTCTACCATAAATTAAATCCCGGCAAGGAAGGATGAGACAGAGAAAGGATTTAAAAGTAAGAGATGTGAATTAAACCTATTTAAATGAACATATGTCAAGGAATCAAGCTTGAAGGTTAATGGTTTCTTAAACGATTTGCATTAAAAACCGTTTAAGCGTATAAAATACGGACGTTAAGCCTTAAAAAAAATACAAGGAACAGATTCAAGAAAAGGACATGTAAGCCATCAGCGTCGCACTACGTATAAAAGATTTTCCAGCGATACAAAAAAAAAAAAAGGTGGCGCTTCCCTTACACGTATTAGTGGGACGCTGATGGCTTACATGTCTATTTCTCGTTTTGGGCATTAAGGTTTTTTTTAGGCTTACATATCTAGAGCTTCTTTCACACGAAGCGTATCAATGCGACGTTGATGGCTTACGTATCTTTGTCTTTTTTTTTTAAGGCTTTTCGTATTTTATACACTTAAGCGATTTTTTTTAATAGTAATATCTGTTATTTTTTCTTGGACATAGTTCAGGTAAATTAAATAACTAGAATTTTGATATCAGATAATGTGATACGGGATAATGACGATGAACGCCTTTTGAGATAAATCAGTCATATTAAAATAGAATTCAAAAGTCCTTGGTCCTTGTTAATACCTACGTTTTTAATCTATAAAAGTTGAAAATCGGTTTACTGGTTCGACATCTATGTGAAAACAAAATTTTTCCAACAACAACAAGAAAACAGCCAAACGGTTCGATTGTTGTCATTACAATTTTTAATACAGTGAAGGACACGACCCAAATCCCGAATTTCATTGGGTGTCAGTTCTGGGTAAAAACTATAGGCTTTCAAAGTTTGACGTTTAACATGTTAGTTCACGCTGAGTCTTACATAAGGACCGCTATCGTGATAGATGAAGGGTATAATGAAAAGCTCTTCCCTTGATGGCAATATACCGTTAGATGGAAGGACCGCACTTTTTTAGTCTTCTGTACAGATGAAACGGCTGAGAAGACTATTGCAACGACTTTGTTCGTCCGTCCATCGCCTTTTTCAACTTCAGAACAGATAGAGATAAATAGATTTCACCACTACATTCAGTGACCAAAGGTTAGTTAAAAACACGGAAAATTCAAACATGGTTCCTTCCATATAGCTAATAGGGTTTCTCGGCGTAACTCAATGAAACAATAACATTTGATGGTCGCATTTAGCGACGTCTAGCGACTTTAGTGATCGTTAGCAAGGATGCCGTTGAAGGCAATCACAATGTTTTTTTGATTGCTCTAAAAATGTGAATTTATTTTTTATCGCTGTACTACTTGAACTACTAACGTCCATCATTGGGTAAAAGACAGAGCCATCACACAGGATCTTGTATTCTGGATTGCTGTGGGAGGCTTAGCTGTACCATCACAAAGCAAAATGTGCTAATGTAATGATGAGCTAAGGATATCTATCTGCCCCAAGAATTAAGGACCCCGTTTGACATTAGCCTACCAGGTTAAATATTTTATTATACCTTTCTTCTTTCCCAGATTAATGTATCTTATATATTCACAAGCAGTCTTAATGCAGACTATTGGGTCAGTTAACCCTTAACTTGTGGTTTATGGGTTTTTTTTATGGGGGGAGGGAGGTGAGGGAAAGGGGGCGACATTGGGCGATGCAACTTGTACCATTTTACCACCCGTGGCCATAGAAACGAACAATGTTCAAAATTAGTTCTGAGTAGTGCAAAGGTACAGAATTTTTTTTGTAATATTTTTTGTAGGGGGGAGGAGGTGGCCGAGCAGAAGCAGGGTATCCCACATTCATAGGGACACAAAAGTAAGCAAACTATCAAAGACGGAAAGCCAAAGGCTCAACAAGAGTTAAATAAATACAGATGCAAACCTATTGACGTTGCCTTTTGGACTTATATACTAATCGTCGTGATTGGTTAAAGTGTCCAACAAATAAAACACTCCAAAAATACTAATGTATTGGGGGAGGGGAATTGGGGGAGGGGGAAAGACAATTTCCACAGACATGCGCATGCCACACGACGTATAGGATACTCTCTGGAGACGCTGTGTTCTGATAGTACCGTACACATCTCTGTAACAGCTGAGATAACAAAAGAGTTGTGTACACTGCAGTACATAATTTGCATAGTGGCAGTATACATTCTTTGTATAGAATGTGTACTCTGCCACTACACAAACTATGTACTGCTAGTATACAACTCATGTGTTGCCTCAACTGGTACACAGAAATGTTTTCTCTGAGTACACAGCGTCTTCAGAGAGTACTCTCTGAAAGACGCTGCATTATGAGAGTACACATGTGTACCAACACAGCCAACACACCGAGTCGTGTACTAGGAGTAAACAGTATTTCTAGACGCAGTACACATGCTTTGTACAGAAGAATGTGTTCTGTGACTACACAAACTGTGTACTACTAATACACAACTCGTCTGTTGGTTGTTCTGGTTCACAGAAATGTGCACTGTCATATCAAAGTGTCTTCAGTAAGCGAGTACACACCTTACGCAGCATTTAGGCTGACAACTAAGCGTGACCGTTCACTAAATACTTTCGTCCAACACTTATTTTTTTATGTATTTAGGTTTTCTTGTTTGACCCCAATAGAAAGTGTTTGCCAGTACTTTTCCGAATATAGTACGTCTGCAAGCTTCTACATAAATCAACTGCAGTACACGTTTAGGTTTATTTTCCCTATACTTTCCATTGGGTATTCTTGAATAATAGCGAAATAAGAAATATGAAGGAGTAAGCAGAGCCCCCACATCAAAGTTAGAGATCTGTGACTTACAACTGTGTAACCTTTTTACGATTTCAGTTGGGGAGGGGGGGGGGGGGGGGGCCACTCTCCCGACTGAAATCGTAAAAAGGTTACACTATGTCACAATATTCGTCAGCCACAATTGTGATTAACGGGTTGGTTCATTCATTAATTCCGCCTGCTTACGTTTGAAGTCTTCCCTGCGTAACAAGCTGACAGGCTTGCACTGCAGTGGTCCTGTTCATTGCCCTTGGATTGGAGTTGTTGTTTGTTGGGAGCATAAAAAAATTCACAATGCGCACAAATCGAGTACATTAGTCAGTCATCACGGTTATAGTTATGGCTAACCGAACTCTCTACATTGACATACATTTTGCGCGTAAGGTTTATTTTAACACAATGTAGGCTATACAGTATTTTGCGCGTAGTTCAAATTCCACAATAAATACAACGAAGAGCATAAGCCTAACAACGAAAAATCGTACGCTCCTATAAAGAAATACCCAGGGGTACGCGACCTTTATGAATTCATTCAGTGTCATCATGGTTGGGTACAAGTCGCAGTTTTTTCACTTCACGACTCCTCGTTAACGTACTCAAGAAACAAGACAAAATATAATAAAAAGAGAATTAATGTAATGAGCACTTATTTTTGCCTAGCTCATTTAACTAGAAAATCATAATCTTTTCATTTACCAACTCCTCGTTAACGGCACTCAACAAACAAGACAGACCCAGACTTAATGTAATGAGCACTTATCCCTGCCTAAGAAAAAAGTTCATTTTACTGGAAAATCAAAGAAAGAAAACAAGCACTAAACACTTACCGACCTATAAGGTTATTTCGACTAAAGTTTCCATGCAATCTGTTGGGCCTAAATATTCTTGTCCATACTAAAGCGTATGTAATTTCTGTTGTTTGGAAGTGAAGGGTAACAATCAAAAAATTATTACAATCTGTCTCGTGATTGTTAGGCAAGTCGCCAAACACGTTTGTCTCCGTCTCATCCAAATTTCTATCATATCAAAAACCAAAACTGGTAAAAGGGGCCACCAAGTTCTGAATGGTTCGTCCCTTCAAAGGAGTGATATCAACACACCAAAACATTCGCCAAGTTAATCGCACCGCTTAATAGTTCGAAGGTTAAATGAAAACTAGAAGTACAAGTTTTCATTTAACGTCCAAAGTATTATTCGGTGCGATCAAGTTGGCCAATGTTTTGGTGTGTTGATATCACTCCTTTGAAGGGCCGAACCATTCGGAACTTGGCGGCCCCTTTTACCAGTTTTGGTTTTTGATATGATATCAGTCCTTTTTTTGAAATTGTGTATTAGACTCAACTCTACTACCGTGTAGATAAAGTGCCACGTCAACAAGAAATTGGTTTTCAACACTTTACCTAGAGGCCTTTTGCCTAGAGGCCAAACCATTCTCAACTTAGTCACCTCTTTATATGCTTTTGGTTTGGTTTTAATTTTGTTGTGATTTGTTATATTTAGTTAGTTTTGGTGTGTTGATATCACTCCTTTGAAGGGGCACCACTCTCAATTTGGTGGCCTCTCTACCAGTTTGTGGCTTTGTTTATTTTGCTTTGTTTTTAGAGTTTGTTTATTTTTCGTGAATTGGATGTGAATAGAATTTCTTTGTTAACGTTGTTTAGATTTATCGTGATACACTAGTGTGTGGCTAGGCACGCACGTCAGTCAGTATACACGTTGCCATTGTCCGAACTTAGGCCGTCACTGAGAGACAATACCGACAATACTAACAATGGTTATAACAATATTTTCGTACTTACGCGCCCTCCCACACCTTCCCCGTTACACCCCCAGGCTCCAAAACCATAAAAGGTACGCAGTCCGTATTGTACTGCAGCCATTCGTCCAATTTCACAGCTGGAAGCCTTCCCGTTATCTCGGTATCGATGAATAATCAATCACCCTATGGAAATTAACATGGGGACTAGCTAGCTAGCTAGTAACTAGTAACACATAGTACAACATTATTGAGGGTCAGATTTTGCATTGAAATTAACTTAGCTGGCATTCGTACACGAGTTAATTTTTGTCAGGTGGGTCATTGCTCTCGATTTCAACACAATTTAAGCTTTTGTACCGCATTATTATTTTTCTTCAAGTAGCTGAAATATGTTTAACTATGCTTCAGGATATTACACACTGACGCTGGCGCCGCGCTACAATGGTTTACAACCTTGAGAATTGAATTGATGTGATGTTTGTTGTAATGTTTGTTGCCTAACTTGGCGCGACATACGAGCGTGTGTCTAGATACGCTGTTTCGTTTGTTTGACATAGTATCACGAATTAGAAAACATAAACGAACTCCCGTGATGTTTAAGGTAAGGTTTAACGAACTTATAAAGTGCCACCATACCACAATGTATCTTTCCATCAAACTGCATGGTTCGCCAATGTAACACAAATTATAAAATTAAAACAAACTCGTTTGATGCTGAATAAAAGTAAGGTTTAACTGATCCGAAATCAAAACAGCAAAGGAACACAAATAAACTTTCCTGTAAGGTTTCATAACTGCAGTGTTGCTGTACTGTTTAGTCCACGTGAAACTTTACTGCTGTAGCCAACCATTATACACGTAAATACAATTAAAGCCAGTGCCCAAATTTCAAATGTTTTCATGCCCAAACAAAGGAAGAATACTGTAAGGCTAGACACTCGACTACTTTCTTGGCTAAATTTTTTCAGTGTTTTTCAATCACGTCATCTACCTTCCGTTTCTCACCCTACTGATAATAAATATGTCAATTTTCAAGATTTTCAAACACACAGTGCGTGATAGAGGTGTGCGCCTCACCAGGGGCAAAAGTGTACAGAAGACCGGGTGCGACTGGGTAGTCGCTGCCACCGCTTGTTTTGTTTTAAGCAACGCCACAGCTATTATGTCACTCGAGCTGATGCGTGCTGCAATCTGGTGGTCAGTTTCCTAAATAAAATAGGACAAAACGTTTCTCGTTGAAATAACATTAACAGCTTTTTAGGAACCTTATTAATTTCTTGGCAATAGAATTCAAATATAAACACGTAGCAACTGATTAATGACGATATGCCATCATTAAGGATTTTTAAAAAAAAGTTATTAATTAATAATTACTTAATTCGCCATACGTTGTTGTTAAAATGCAAAGTGCACATACGGATTCGCAAATTTCAGCTGGAATTTCAGCTTTATTGGACTATTTCAGTATTTAATATGTAAAAATATAATCATAATCATGACTACGTCCTCTGGTATTTCGTGCTGGACTATTGGAAATACACTTTTGTCAAAAATAATCTCAAATTCATGTTTAAGCCAAAAGAAAATCATATGAAAAATGTAAACCCTTTTTACAGGGGGCTTTTTGGTCAGCGCCTGATCTAAACTAAGAATTATTCACTAGTTGGACGAAATAATTTGCTGCTACTGATGTTTCAGTATTTCTTTTGTAACTTTTGCAGAGAGGGCCAAATTACTGT
>JAHWFP010017511.1:0-26394 GCA_023313725.1 Lithobius niger | reverse complement strand
AAGTTAAAATTGAGGAATTCGGTAGGACGTGGGAGCGTGTGACGTGGTGCCTTTTGCTGGTACTGGGGTTAGCGGAAGCGTACATTAAAAGTTACAAATCAATCTCAATTATTATATTAAGGACAGTGTTACAGCGCTTCGCTTCAACGGAGGAACCGAAAACGATATTTTGCGTACACCAGGGTCTACAGTACCGTCCGGATCTTAGATGAAAAATAGCATGCGCGACTTGATTGGCCAATATGGCCGCCAAAACAGCGACTGATGTAAATGATTTATGTTGCCGCTTTCTGTCAACCGAGGGTGACACCGTCCGTACAAAAATGCCTACGTTCCTTCCCTTGCAACACTTTGTGGATACACGTGTTTCTTGTTTTTTCCAAGCACGGAGAAATAGCTTAACTGTGGCCGAGTGATAACTTTCAAAACCAAAACTAATTAAAAATATTTTAATATACAATAAAAATTTGTCACGTAAATATACTTAATCAGAGTATCGTTCTACCTGGAAAACCGGGAAAATTCAGGAAAAAATCTGGGAATTTGAAAAATATTGACCGAAAATTTGGGAATTGAACATTTTCCTGAAAAATCTTTCACCTATAAAGAATAGGTTATTCGGCTTTAATTTTTTTACTTCTAAAACCTTGACTTTATTTCAGTTAAAACCTTATTTCCTTTTTGTTTCATTTCTGTTTGAGCGAAAACTCGTTAGACATAAGTAATGTGGGAAGGTCGTGTTAATTAGTGAGTTTTTTTCAGATTGTAGCCCTTTCCTGCTCTTTACCAACACCAGTTAAAGCAGTGCAATTTTTGATTTACCAAAGCAATGCTGTACGGTTATTCCGATTTGAGTGAAATGTGAAAGAATTTTTTAGTCCTGTACTGCACAAAAAAAAAATCGGGGAAAAGTGTTAGTATTGATCTGGAAAACATGGATATTATCAGGGAATTCCATCATGAGCTTTTGAACGTCACGCTGTTAATATTAAAATTACATTTTGAAAACCACCAATAGATGTCGCGACTCTCCTTTCAAAAATTCACCGATGCTATTTGCCAATTCCCCCCCCCCAAAAAAAAAAAGAAGCCAAAGGGTTTTAGCGAGCGTTAACCGCACCCGACCATCTGCCCGACGAAGCCCTAAGGCCATTCGGGGCGTTCATTTTGATTTCCCCCTGTTAATTCGTTGTAGGTCGGGCCGGATTGTGTCCTATTCAGGGTACAACAATGAAGATGTGCTTGAGTAGGCAATACGACGACAGCCACACGAAACTCGTAATTGTTGCTTCTACTAATAAAGTTCATTGTCATCTGTTCGTCATTGTTACTTGGCGGCCACTGCATATGGCACATTACCTTACAGCCATGGAGGCACGGTTTTCGCCAATTTGGTAAGGGCGAATAAAAATGCGACCAAGCAGTCTAAAATTTGTCGGAAGTAGGCGGTCTCGGGGCCCTAACAAACGCATTAGCTGTCTCTTAGTCTGTCTCATTAGCTGTGTCATCTGCTTCTAAGTGAAAAGAGGATGTAAACACCGTTGATTTTCCTTATTTTTGAAACGGAAGTAATACTGATAAACGTTTCTGCTACCGAGATGAAATAATTTATACGACAGATCATTGGCCGAGACAGTGTCCAAAACTCCCATAGTTGATGATAGTCCGGTAGCCTTTTCGAGAAACCACCACCCTAACCGGCATATCTTGGCTGGACTTCGACAGGGTGCCCTTTATCCGCGTTCCATCAGATCAGCTTTTATCAGGAAGCCTAAGCTTGAGCTTTCGAAATCGTACACTAGAAATTGTACGCTGCCGAGCCGAGCGTAACCTTGTATTTTTTTTTTTTTTTAAGAAAGGAATTTGGGTCATGTATTACGTTGCAGCCATAGTCTACCTCGTATTTTTAGTACTTTTCTTCTCAGTTTGTGATATCTGCGATAGATGCGTTATCAATACTGATAAATACACTGATATCGGTAATGAAGTGTGGAGCATTGGGGCTTGGCGTGAGCTACATGCGATAACAATTTACAGCTAGCGCTAGCCTCGGGGGAAATTTTAACAGTAACCCAGAGATTATTCGTGAAGGACGACAGCGATTGATTAAGGTAATGTTTTTTTAAGGTCAAGTTTAAAACGGGTCTTAGCCATGAATGGACGTTCGTTTCATTCTTTGGGTTCTGTGTTTCGGAAGCACAAATTGTTATTATTTCAATCAAGTATTTCCACACCCGGTGTTAATGCTTGAACTGAGTCGGGACTAAGTCGTGACAGGTTGGTCACCCCCGACAGGATAGGCGTGATCATGCTGCGTTAACAAAGATAGCGAACAAATCACGAGGTAGGAGTAGTATAGTTTAGTTTAATACCAGAGAAACAGCAAAGCCAGAGGGAATTGTAGTTGAAGAGGAAAAGAAAAAAAGGACGCAAGGGAAATTGGAGGGGGGGGGGGCAGTTGGATTACAGGTAGTGCATGTGTTTGTCGAGGGCTGCTTTAAATTTGTCTGTGGTGGTTGCCAAAGACACCTCGTCAGGGAGAGCGTTCCATTCATTGATAACACGCACAGAAAAGTTCTTTCTTACATCGAGTCTTGCATGGGGCTTCTGGATCTGCTGGGAGTTTCCCCGAAGATATGCCTAAGAAAGTAGTTCCTCGCATGAAACTCTTATCCTAACCTGTAAAATTCGACCCAATCAAATGACCTAACTTAATCAACAACAAGAACCAAGGGTTTAAAACATGTCAAACAGAAAAATTAAAAAAAAAACAACAGCAGAGCACATTGGTTGTTTTATTAATTTTTAAGTTTTAAGTTGTTCGACGTGGTATAGACCCTTCACTTGAAAACGGTTCCGATCTAGGAACCGAAACATCGTGATTTCGTCTTTCTCGTGTACTTGATGGCTACTATGTAGGTCTATATATTTTTAATTACTAAACTGCTTTTTAGCTTTCTGCGTTTTGACCTCTAAGGCAATGAAGTGGTTGCAACTAGTTATTACCGCTCAAAACCAGAATCACACAAAAAAAGCCTGCTAAAAAGCTCTAACTGGTTTTAGGTTAGGTTGTATTTGGTTATTTTCAAAGTGGAGGCGACTGTCAAAGCGAATTCTGGTTTTGAATGTCACTAATTACTTTTGGTCGCTTTTCCGCCGCGCTACAACGAATCGATTAATCTAATCAACAATTATTCTCGCCTACTAGTCAAGGCCCGGCGGCTTCGGCCGACTGGTGCAACTGCTCCCCCTGCCAGTACTATTACTATCAGGGGCGTAAAAAATCGGATACTTTTTAACTTTTTTTTCTCATCTTGGTTAACCATATTCATTAATTCTCATTTCAGAAAACAGAAAAACGTACCTAAATCGCCTATTAACAGCCCTGGCAAAGCTACGGCCCACCTCCCGTAAAATGCTTTAGGTGAAATTACTGGGGGGAGGGGGGGGGGAAACTAGGTTATTTTACGATTTGTGACCTTGAAAACATTTTAATTTTTTTGCTAGAAATTGACTAAAAGTTTTAAAAATATCAAAACGTCGATTTTTACTTTGAGAGTGTCTAGCAAATTCGTAAGCTTGATTTTCATTAGTCTTCGCTCATTTTCAAACACAAAATACCGTTCAGTATTAGCAAATTTTCGGTCCTATTGAAGGGGATGGAAAATCTCTTCCTGCAATCTTTTTCATGCTTAACACGATCAAATTAAGCATGAAGAAGGTTGCAGGAAGAGATTTTTCATCCCCTTCAAAGTGACCAAAATTTTTGCTAATAGCGAACGGTATTTTGTGTTTGAGAATGAGCGAAGATAATGAAAAATCAAGCTTACGAATTTGACTAAAAGCTTCATACATTCAACGAAATCAATGTTTCATCACCTTAAATCGTGGGTTTTCTGCACCAAAATTAAGTAAAAGCTTCATAACTAAACCAAACCAAACCAAACTAAATAAAATAGTAAACTAATATACTCAAATTCCTGAACAATAAGAATAAATGCATTGCCTTAACGTTAGACCGAACCCAAATCACGTACGTGTATGATCGTATAAAAGCCGAGCTTTGTGGTGGAATTATGCCGCCCTGGACAGGAGTAAGATTCGAAGAATGACTTAGAATTTCGTTGTGGCTCACCCCCCCCCCCCTCCCCCATCCCCACCCTTTTTATCGAATTAATTTTAACAGCCCATGGATGTTTAAGAGGGGATTTACGATATTACTTGAAAAATTAATTTTTACTTTTATGGGGTGAGAAAAAAATTAAAATGAAAAAAAACTTAAAGCATAACAAGGCTAGCAGTAGGGCTTCTTACCTCGGGCCCATCACCTACATTAAAAAACAAAGAAAATAATAATCAAGCGAAACTAATTTGTATCTAATAATTTTATTCCGTTCTTACATTTTTCTGGAATTCGTAAAATGCTATCTTCGGAGCAATTTTCTTGTTAGGATGATTGGATCAATGGTGAAAAAGATAGGGTTGGACGGGAGGGTTGCAAACACCCTGCAGCTAAAAGGGGCTTGGAAAACAGGGTCGGTGTGGAGGTGGGGGGGGGGTTGCTTTAATAGACTGAGCCCTGTATAAAACCACTCATTTTCAGCAATTTTATACCGCATTCGGAGCGCAGGCTTTTAATTCGGAATCGAATTCCGAATTGAGAGAAATGCGAGTTGAATCTGGATTAGTTTGCTAGACCCCTTTTGGAGTGCAAGAGGCACAGCACGCCGAAAAAGGGGCCTTAGTTTCTCAACCACTCACCAGAATACGTCATTGTCGCTTAATTCACGGATTCGTGCTTGGACCAGCACTCACGCCGTGGCGCCACCAGTCCATTAATCATGTAATTTTTTGTTACTTTATTAGCAGTCGTATAAACATCCGCTGGAAAATTAGAGCATACTTTCTTTGTTCACCCGAGATGCATTTGAGTAAACAGTAAACAAAATGCGATTGCCACATGGTGATGGAATGCTGCTAATTCGGAATTCGACCCACATGTGCGTTCGAGCACCAACTAAAGTGAAGTGAAGTGAGGCGAAGCGAAGCTGGTTCGATACACACATGAATCATTCATTTAACTATTTAACTATAGGATCCACTTCACTTCGGATGTGTCAACCCCGTTCGGAGCGCTTTTACCATTTAATTCGCATTGCAGATTAAAAGATGTGCTCCGAACGTGGCATTAGTGTCTGTGAAACGTTTCAAATGTCAATTTTCAGAACTTTTTCAATTGCTGTAAATGTCTTTACCAAATTTTACTCTTAAAACTTCTGGGGAGGGACTTAAGCAACTATGGGATCTATTTTGGCCATGAATCCCCTGTTTGGATCCCTGGTCGCCCCTTTTCCGCAGTATTTCCCTTTTTAAAAGTTTGACATGGTTCACAAATGGAGCTGATTCATCTGTACAAGCAATAGATACCTTCAAATGATGTAAGTCTGAAAATAAATAAGTTTTTAAAGCCAAAAGTCTTCGAGCTAACTAAAGCCTTTAGAAAAGCTTAACTCCGAAGTTGTGCAAATGTTATTTAACTGATTTTCGTAAGCAATGTCGACTACAATGACTGTAAGAATAGCTGAAAATAGCCCAAAAAAATACTGTCCTGAAATTTAAAATATGAAAATGAAGGGATGTACGTTAATAACAAAATTGTGATATTTTTGTTTCCTTGTAGAAATGGCGGATAAACGGGTATGCATCATCGGCGCTGGCCCAAGTGGTTTATCAGCCATAAAAGCTTGTCTGGAAGAAGGGCTCGAACCAGTATGTTACGAAAAGACTTCGGAACCTGGTGGTCTTTGGAAATTTAGGTAAGTTAAAAAAGGGCTCTACTGGAATCCGGACTTGTGTCATAAACTTTGGTGTTGCAAGGAAGAAGGTCCCGGAACTCGTGTTAAGATTTTAGTGCATGTTGTTGTAATTTATCTTGTAATACCCTACAGAGAGGATCTTGAACGCTCAGTCCCTTTTGGGCATGCGTCGTGGGCATGGGAATGAAGGTCAGTACGTGGAGTAGAGGGACATTTAGAGCTGTGTTGTTGGCAGTGTTCTTGATGCTGGAGTTAGAGGCGGACTGGATATATAAATCGGGGTGGCGATCGCCACCTGTCTTGTGACATCTGGCGGTCTGATGTGGCCTGTTGCCTGCCGAGTGCCTGTCCACTCTGTGGCCTGAAAGAAGACGAAAATTGGCCTGTTCCATGTTATTGCCACCTCCTGGCCTGAGCCACAGCCAGTCCGCCTCTGGCTGGAGAATCGATTGGGGGGTAATTATGTGAAAAAAGGTTAATACTCATCAAACTCTTTTTAGAACACTGTTTGGTAGATGCTCTCTTTTCTTGGGCAACTGCCTTGAGTCTGCCTTTCATTCTACAATGATACATGATTGATATTGGCTCGAGAGTGCAAGATTTGCTGGTGAAGTCTCTGGGGCCGATGGTCTAGTTGTCCTGGTCACTGACAATTCAACACATCCATTCATGATCGTTCGAAAAGGTCTTCTTCCGTAATACGTTCGAAAAGGTATTAGATTATTTCAAAAATGGAAATTGAAACCTCAAATACACACATTGATGAACATCGTTGGGCTTTTAATATATTTTTTCGAAGCAAAGATTTGATTTTTTTGATTTTCCCTTTCACCAGTTTATTTTTCGTAATTGAATATTTAAAGTAGCATTATCACTGATTGTAAACCGTATGGAAATACAGTGGCGCCATCCAGCGGCAGTGATATCGTTAACCTTTACAACTTTCTCCCAGGTGCGCGAGAACCTACCAAATTTTCACTCAATTATTAAGGAGGTCGTGGCTTGTTTGTTTCGTTAAAAGAAATGGTGTTGTGCATTCCTTCGCTTGGTGCAATCAAGTGTTAGGGTGCGTTTATGCGACAAGTCATTCTCGCTCGCCGAATGCTATTTGCTAGTCAACCGTTATTATTTATGATTAGTTTCCCGTTGCTGCTAAATGAATGCGGTAATAGATAACTAATTGTATGTATTATAAATAACAACACGGATAAAGAACAAAGTGCTACAGTAATTTTAAACATTGCTACAAGATTGTCATTTCACGCTATTTCCAACATTTGCTATTCTCCCTCAAATTACGGCTTCTAGCAGTGATCAAACGTCGGTAGAATAAATAGCTTCTCGCAGCGAGAATTCAAAATCCAACATGGCGTCCATTTCGTGGCTATCGAATCGAAGACAAACCATCGAATACCGGCATACAAAAAACAGTCCGTCGTTTTGTACCACAGCAAAGATTGTTGTCTAGTTGTTATAAATCGACGCTCAAATGTTGCAAGCATCGTAAACCGAGGCACGAGGAGAAGATTTGCGTCGGGGTCATTGCCATGGTTACTAATACGCATGGACAACTCGGAAGCCGCATACTCCGGTAAAGGCGAGAAGCAGCCATCAAAGTAAAAGTATTGATCAAGTAAAGTATTGATCAAGTAAAAGCTAGTAAACGAGAAAACTGTTGTTGCGTAAATGAGCCCTTTGATAGTACTAGATAGCGCTTAGATGTTGCCAGATTCTGCAGAATTTCAATCGGTGGTAGTGCCACTTTAAACGAACATACTGTCCAAACGAGATGCCCTTCAATTTTTAATGGTGTGAAGGAAGGGCAGTCACACGGCTATTTTAAATATGTGGTCACTTGAATCGATTTTCTGTATTCCTGTGAATGTTTTAAGTGCATCCCTACGCTGAATTCCGCTTCCCGCGCTTAGTCTTTGGGACTTCCTCGATTCAGGCAGAGGTGCGTTGACTGCAGGGCCGACAGAGATAAATTCACTGGCCTCGAGTGAGGCATGAACCTTTAATCCTAATCGGCCTTGATCGTATGTATCCTATCGCCGAGCCATTGAGACCTCGGGCGATCATACGGCAAGGAGGGCTTTTCAATTTAAAAGTATAATTTTTTCGAATTAAACGTATATATTCCGACGCGTCCCTTTTATACATTCTTAAATGAAAACCAAAGCACCGGATAGTAGTTCTACGTAGTTTGTGAAAGGTTAAAGGTACATTCCGCCTGCCTTGTAACAGCCACATGCAGATCGCGACATGCGCATGTTACCATCACACCGTTCGCGAGATTCGGCGTAGTAATACACGGCCAACTGAGCGAGGAACGCAGCTACTATCTCAGTTGGCTTGGGCCTTGTAGACGAAACAGCATGAACGTAAAAATTTTGTTGTCGCAAGCCGAAAAGATTTTCGTATTTCAACATTACACTTTATAATTTTTTAGGCTAGTATCTTATAATTTTTCTTCGGCGATCTATTGACATAATAATCTCAATTTTTACCGCATTAGTCTTAGATTTTTGATCTCATGACAATTATTAGCAAACGATTAAAAATTAGTGTACACACAGATGAAACATCATAAACAACATGGTTATTGTAAGCGCACGAAGGATCATATAATCGCAGGATGCTATTAAATTAGTTCACAATATTCAACAGAAAATCTTCTAGACGCCACATTTTAAAACGGACTTTTAGCTGAGGATTGACTAATGGGGAGTAAATAAGACCTTTGGGGCCGTACTTAATGTGGAGGATCGAGAAAAATGGCGTTGGGAGGAATCTAACTTTAATTATGGTAAGAAAACCGTGTTTTTGATATTAATGCTAATATTTACCACTAGACAGCTGTGTCGCCTTGGTCGTTTTAGTTTTTGTCATTGTTTATTTCGTGCTGCTCATTTTCCCAGCTGTAGATGGCAAACAGATGACTTGTTATCGAAAACATTCCCTCTCACAGTCGAAAACAGTTGGATTTTCCCTCTTGCATTTGGGGTATTCATTTCTTCGTAGCTAATTGTCGGTCATTAAAGCCATCCTTCAAAACAAAGCATCAGATGATTATGATTTCTTCCAGTCAAATAGGGATACATAATTCGACTTGTTTTAATAATTTAGACAGTACACATAAGACATACCCTTATAAATTACTGCACTTGTTCGTCGTTGCCAATTTCTCATTTCGATATGCTGTCAATAAATTACTTGCGAATTTATAAAACGAACTCTTAGGGCGCGTTTATGCAACGACTCGCTTTTGCATTCTCGCAGCTAGAAGCTACAAATCATCTGAAATTCCAACATGGCGGCTGTTTTAGCTCTTCCAACTCGTAACGAAACGAGTCTGTACTTGACATTAGAAGCGTTTGGGAAAATTGTTTCGTCAGGAGGAATTCTCTATCTTACTGGCACGAATTATTAGACTGCAAGTATTTGCTCAAAGGATGTCGGATGTAGCTAATCCAGGTAGCGTTGTTACCATGGCAACGATTCATTTGCTATCACGAGTATATTCTAGCTGCGAGAATGCAAAGGCGAGTCATTGCGTAAAAGCGCCCTTATTGGGGGAGCGAGCGAGCGAAGCATAGCCTATAATGGACACCAAATTGTAAAATGTTGGTTGGTTTGTCCGTTGGTTGGTTGCAATTTGTAGTCTGGGCGGAGCCCAAACGAAAGTTCGAATTGGAATGAAATTTGGCACATCGCTTGAAACCCCCAAAGGTTATTGCTGAGCCAAAATTTGCTGGATATCGAACAATTATTAAGGAAGAAATTACATAATTTTTTAATTTATTTCTAACACCCACCATTGTAAATTTGGCATCCTGAATAGTTAAGGTATTCCAACGAAGCATACACTGTGCTGGTGGTAGTGAAGTTAACTTGAAAAAAACACGTAAAATAAAATTTTGATTGCTTCCTTCTAGCCAATAACCTTTTTTGATGTAATTCAATGAAATAATAACATTTGATCATTGCATTTAAACAGGAAGGAACGCAATCATAAAAAAAAAACAAAAGGATTACGTTAACGACACACATTAGTTTTATTTGAAAAAAGGATGCTTTGAGAAATTTACTTCAGCCCTGCGACGAAATTGGCGTTTACACTAGCGATGGGAATCTCGAATATGAAACCTAAATCGTCGTATCACGCTGAAGCGATAGTATAAAATGAATGTACACTGTAGACGACTTGTTTATAACAGCACGAAACAACAACGTGCCTGTGCAGACGTTTAAAGATTCCTCGTTGCTATGGTAACATGAAGCCTCGATACCGTGATGGTTTAACGAATAGACTTCTCCTCTAACGCAGCTGCTACTTAACGGCAGCTCGAATTAGCATAGTTTTTCGAACAACGTTCGTTGGGTAAAACCACGCAGCTAGAATTAGGCCTAAAAACGAAAAATTAGGCCTAAAAGCTAAAGTAGGGCTAAAAGCTAACACCTTTTGACTTACAATATTGTGATGGTTAGTGATAGATTATAATATGGATTTAGATTATAGTAGATTATAATATGGATTTAGATTATAGTAGAGATCGCTGTTGCTGTGCGTGATAGAGGTGTGCGCCTCAATATTTTCGTTGGTGGCGTCAAGTTTTACACCAGTGGCAGCATTGTCAACATGTTGAATCTTTTGATTATTGGTAAACACTTTCGTTACTGATGATTATTTCGCTTGCAGTCAAATGCTTTGTTATCAATATTTTATTTAGGGATGACACTTTACGTAACAGTTGTAGTAAACAATGTAAAGAATTATTAGCCGCAGCAGCCCAACCAACGGTGACAACCGTACAGTTTTATTTTTAGTCGGCGACGATGGCCCATATCTTTAGCGTGGGATGTGCCAAGAAGTTAAAAATAACTAAACAGAAACTAAATGCTGGAGCAAACGAAAGCCTGTTAAAATAAATGATACGTAGCATAGGCCAACATACAGCAGCAGTACGTCGCACCAAAAGGCAAAGAACCCAAACTTTCTGAGTGAATATTTCTCCCAGATTTTTAAGGAGCTTTAACAAATATGGTAAGTCATAAAATAAACACTAAATATAATTTTAAATAGTCTATTTGCTCCGCCTACAATAGGCCCATGCCTGTGTCCTAGTATCAAAGTCAATATTTTGATAAGAATACTCGCTGCCTTGGTTGTAATTAGCTACAATGGTTGTAATTAGAAAAAAAACCTGTTTGAATTCAGATAAATTATTTAATAATAATTTTGGGCAACAGTAAATCGTTTCAAATCATGTAAGCTGTATTACTATACAAAACCAGATGATTCAGCTGTAATGGGAGACGTGTTTTCTTGTGCAGAATATTACTCGTAGGAGTATATTATCGTATATTTTTATCAGCTTATTCATTATATTTCCAACTCCTAGGATAAGAGAAAAAATATATACCATAACGCCCATGGGCTGCTAAAATTAATTCGATAAAAAAGGGGTACTGGTCCGTAACAAAGTTATAATTCGAATCTGATGTCCAGGGAGGGTGTTTAGGCCTAAATCTATCGCTGAAAATTCGGCCTCTATTCGTTCATTCACGTACATGATCCTGGTTTGGTCTAGCAGTAACTGCCTTTATTCTCATTTATATATGAAACTTTTAGTTAATTTTGTTTGAGAAAAACAACGATTTATGTGGGTGGATCGCTGATTTCGTTGAATGTATCAAGCTTTTATTCAATTTCTTGCAGAAAAACTACGATCTAAAATACTTAATGTCAGAAATCGTGAAATTACCTAGTTATACAGCCGCAACTAGGTAATTTCACGCAGGCAGTTCAGAGGAATCGGCCATAACTTTGTCAGGGCTGTTATAGGCGATTTGCGATAATCCACTAAATTATTTAATTAGTGAAAATCAACCAACCACCAAACTAAGTGTCACTCCTTTTTTTCTCTCTCTCTCTCTTGCCCTAGGAACGAAACTGAAGATGGCGTATCTTCTGTTATGAAATCAACCATAATCAACAGCAGCAAAGAAATTAGTGCTTTTAGTGATTTTCCTCCGCCAGAAGACTTCCCCAATTTCATGCACAATGAAAAGATGGCGGAATACCTTGATCTCTATGCAAAGAAATTCGATCTTCTTCGTCACATACATTTTAACAGCAGTGTCATACAAGTGTCTAAAGCTGAAAATTATAGTTCCACAGGCAGATGGGATGTGCAAGTGAAAAATAAGGTGAGTTGGAAGCTGTGAACCTGTCAAACCTGACGTAGTTTCTTTTGCGCTCGCACACCTGTCTTATGGTAAGGTGTACTTCGAGAGTTTGATTAAGCAAAGTTTTCAGTCTATATTAGCCTGAACTGTAGACCTGGTAACCCATCCCTAATGTAACACTACTTTGAAATTTTATTGATAGTGTTTATCAAACTGTTTATTAAAAAAAAAATTTTGCGTCGGTGGGTCAGTGGGTCAAATGGCTCACATTTTCATCGTGGGTCAAAACCATTCACCCACCGTCCCACGGTAATTGTTAGGTACGTTATTTGACACTTCAGTAGTTTTACTATTAGTACGACTTTAAAATGTTTCGTCTAATTTAAAAATTGGACTGTTTTTTGACATTGCATGCATTTGCGTACTGTATTTTTTCATAGCGTGGGATTGGTCATGGTGGATCAAATTTTGTTCTTTATCGGGTGGGACAAGTGGGTCGTGGGTCAGGTGAGGGCATGGGTCAGAAAATGTGACCCACTTCCATCTCTGATTAGGAGGCGGATTAACCTACCAAAATTGGAGAAATTTTTGTCTTTTTTAAAAAACTTGATTGTTAAAAATTAAAACTGGATTTGCAGTAAATCCAGCATATAGCAAGACCTAAGCAACAAAGCTTAAACAAAAGCTGGCTACCTGAAATTGTAGCGTGACATTTTCGTGTGTTATTTTATCGTCGGTTAATACAAAAAAAAAAAGAAGGTAAATAAATTTAAAGATCAACCTTTAAAGATCGTACCTCAGTGCGGTACGATTCCCTCTCTTCCACCTCCCCCCCCCCCTCCCTAATTTAATGTTGGATTTACTGCAAAGTAAGGTGTTCGTAGATTTAAAAAGTGTTAAAACCTGATGAAAAAGAACGAAGAGGACGGGAGGCTGCAAAGCCATGAAACTTTCAAGCTTTTTTTTTGTAACAAAATAATAGTGTTAGATGAGAACTCATTACCTGGTCGTTTTCTTACATGATCACTCATTTGCCGTATTGCAGTAGCAAAAGTTAGGAGACGGGTTTTTTTGTTTTTTTTTGTGTATGTGATGTGCAATATTTATACTATTCAGTGCACCATGCACCACTGATTTTCCCAATGTCACTCGTGGTCAAGCAACAGAGCTAATAGGACGCAAAAAAAGTTGAAAAAGAACGCAACGAGAGTACAGTATACACGTGCACTGCTCCTAAACTGATAAACATGCTTTAAAAATGTTCATATGTACTGCCAGTGTTATAAATTCTTGGCTAAAAAAAATCATTATTTAGCATTATCCTAGCACAGAGACAATCGGAATTCTCTGTCTACAGCGAACTTTGAAGACTACATAGATGTACTGTAGATAGACTACGGACAGTCTCTTTAATATATTTACAGTTACTCATATTATTTTCATTTGGTTATTACGCTTATTTTCTGTAGCATCCCTATTACCAAGCTATTCAATGAGGGAGCCATCTCGTTCTAGCTTTATTCTTGAAATGATTATTTATTTGACTTTACCTTGGATCTGTGTGAGTTAATAAAAAAAATAAATGCCGTAAATCGCCGGTTAACAGCCCTGTAACAAAGCTGCGGCCCACCCCCTAAAATCCTTAAAAGATCGTAAATTGTAGATCGTTATTTTGTCTGCTAGAAATTGACTAAATGCTTCATATATTCAAGGAAAAAGTGAATCTGGTCCTCTTAAATCGCCAAAATTAACTTAAAGCGTCATACATAAAGTAAACTAAATAACTAGTAGACTAATAAACTAAATTCCTGCGCAAATGAAAATAATGGCATTGCGTTAAAGCTAGACCGAACCCAGATCGCGTACGTGAATTATTGCATAAACACCGAATTTTCCGTGATAGTTAGGCCTAAACACCCTCCCTGGATAAAAGTAAGATTCAAATTATAACTTTGTTACGACCCACCCCCCTTTTAGTCTTCTGTACAGCCGTACCGGCTGAGAAGACTATTGCAACGACTTTGTCCGTCCGTCCGTCCGTCGCTTTTTTTCAACTTCGCAACGGTACCAGTTATTGATGACCATTGTTTACAACGTTAGATTCAGTGTGAGAAGTTAGTTAAATAACATGGCAAATTAAAACATCGTCACTTCCTTATAGCTCATAGAATTCTTCGACGTAACTAAAATGATAACATTTGATCGTCGAATTAAAATCCTAAGGTAACACTCAATAAAAACAAATAAATTTTAGCTTCGTTTAAAGTATTCTCCTTGCATTGTTGCATGAATGAATAGGCTTATCGTCGAATCAAATTATCCATTAGGCCTATATCTGCTACTTACGAAATAAAACTGCATTTTTAAAATTATAGGCCTAAAATCATGTTACCATGGTAACGTCAAGTTGCTACGAGTCGCTGTTGGCTTCAACAACAGCCTGTCTCTCATCTCCCCTACTACCACTGATCTATATAGGCTGCGTGGCGCGTTATGTTGCAACACTGTAGGCGCACCGTGTTGCAAAAATTAATAGGTTTACTACACAATCCATATCTTTGTTAGCTGCTACTTACGAAATTAAAAACTGCTGGTTAAAATTAGACCTAAAAGCTGACAATTATGCCTAAAATGTAAAATAGGCCTAAAAGCTAACACGTTTTTAACCGACAATTGTGAAGGCTACTGCTTTTAGATTAGTATAATAGACATAGCTGCTGTTGTGCATGATAGAGGTGTGTGCCTCAACATTGGAAGTGGAGGAACTATACAGAAGGCCGGTGCGACTAGGCAGTCGCTGTAGCCGCTTGTTTTTTTTATCGAATTAATTTTACCAGCCCATGGGCATTTAACAGGTGATTTAATAAAAATAAAGTCGCAACTATAAGTAGTTAACTAAAATAAATTGAAACCTTTGTGATGTTCACAATTATTCTGTACACTGAAGATAACAAATAACTATAAAACAGCACAGAATAATGGAAAAAAGGCATCACAAAAAAAGGTCAGCACTCCTTATGAATAACTGTATAACCCGGGTATGATATTGGACACGTCTACCGTGACACACAAAAAACAAAAACGGGAAAATATCAAATCAGCAAAAAAGATGTTAGTTAGTTAGTTAGATGAGGTACCTACTCTCACTGCCTACAGAATGAAAAGCTGCAGAATTGTACTTACTCTCCTCCACCCAAAAATGCTTGTAACACCCATGAATTATCTATCGTCTTTTGCACATTTGGCTTCTGGTGCCCTAAAATCCTATCATTCAGTAAAGTCATTCATTATCCTTGATGTTTCAGGATGGTACTATTGGTAGTGAAACGTTTGACTATGTGATGGTTTGTGTCGGCCACCACATGTATCCCAACGAACCAACTTTCACAGGTTTGGACACTTTCAAAGGGGAGGTTCGTCACACGCACTCGTACAAGACGCCAGACGGCTTCGAGGGCAAGCGTGTTCTTGTTATCGGAATTGGAAATTCTGGTGGAGATGCTGCTGTGGAACTTAGTAGAGTAGCAAAACAGGTAAGTGACTGTATACACAAAGGTTTAATAATTACAGGGTTTGTGCAGGTCAGTGGCGTAACTAGTAGGGGGTGGGGGCAAAGGGGCAATTCGCCCCCTCTGTGAGATTTTGCAAGCTTATTCGGCAAATTACCCAAGTCACTTTTTCCACAGCTGAAAAATTATTTACCGTCAGATGGCTGCATTTTGAGGTCAAATACGCAACTTTCATCTTAGCTAATTTATACTTCTACTGTTTCTCCTTTAAATCACTAAAGTAACCAGGTAACAAATGGAGAATTACGAAAATAAGTAAAGATAAACAGTAAGACTTACTAACTCCATATTTTGCTTAAAATTCTCAAAATTTCTAACAAAGTATCAGTGTTTAAAAAATAAGTATCTAGTATGAAAACCTGAAAGATTTACATTACAAAATATCTTTATGCGTATAATGCAGTCATCAAAAATGGTTTTATAAAAATGTTCCCTTTACTAGGCCAGAAAATGCTGGAAAAGCAACAATGCATCAGCTTCCGGGGCTCTTATTCGGTTCTCCCTCCACACCATTCGGCTTAAATGCCTAGTGTTGCCCCCTCAGTACAAAACCCTAGTTACGCCACTGGTGCAGGTGCTTGACAACCTTGAAATGCTTGAATTTGAAACGTCTGTTTTCAAGGCCTTGACAAGTCCTTGAATTGTCATAATTTTCAGAAAGGTCCTTGAAGTGCTTGAAATTGCCCATGCTTAGTTCGATGTTCGATCGCTGAAAAATTCTCTTGGGAACAGTTCTATGCTTCGTAAACCGTAACGTTCAATTAACAGTGATTTGTTTTGCTCATGAAGGCGTTAGTCCCATCAAGCATACGAAGTTGGCTTTCGGACTATTCTGCACGACGTTAGCGGTTTACAACGTTAAACTGACAGTTTAAAATTAATGTCTGCCTGGAAACTGTGAAGAAAAAATTAGAAAGCTTTAAAAAATATGTGACAGGTGTCTTTGCTCAAATGTTATTATAGGACTATTGGGATGGTTATTATTGTCGTAGTAGGTCTAACAAAGAAAAAGTGGAAATAAATTAATGACAGATCCTACTTTTTTTTTGGGGGGGGGGGGCGCTGTGGAACTCAACCTAACAAATATTTTTGCCCCAACTAAAAATACGTGTATAAAATCACAGCAATACAAATAATTGTAATAGTTCCTTGAAAAGAGTTTGAAATTTTTTTTACGTTTTGAAAATCCTTGAATTAGTTTTTGCACTTATTGTACGAACCGTGTAATTAATAACTTCGATCGATTCTAGAGATGTTAGACTAGGAAAAATGTTCTATGCCCTTTTTAGTTAATATCATGCAAAGAGTCTTGAGTTAATGGTGCCTTACGTAAGCTTTCGTGACAATGGAGAATTTTAAAGTAAAAATTTCCAACATTTATGCCTCATTAACCATTTCATAAGTCGGGGAATGATTTTTTTTTTTCAACGAGTTGTTTAGTGTCCAGCTGTTATTCCCCATAGCTGCAACTTTGCATTCGAAGAGGATAAACTAAAAACTGGTTAAAACGTGTTAGTTTCCAAATTAAACCATTCTGTAGGGAATTACGAGGAATGGTGCCCTTTTCGTTGGTAAGTTTTTCTCCAACGCCATGGGGATAAGGTAAGTCCCAAAAATCATTGTTAGACGTACGACAGCTTACAGAAGAACCTAATTAAAACGATTGCGTGTGCTTTAGCTTGCGCTATCGATTAATGGATAAGATAGCTTTTGAAAGTATGATATCAAGCAACAATTCACTTCCACATGCAGCTTTCCATCGAGCGCATCATGGTAGTTGAAAACCTGTCTTGCGGTGATTGACCATGTACACTGTTGAAAGAAAGAAACTACTGTGTGAAACGTGGATCCTAACTAAACAAAGATTAAATTCAATCATTACTTAGGAAAAATTACGAAAGGGATTGTGCTACTGCGCATCGCAAGATCAAGGTACTTGTTTCAAAGAAAAATACTGTGCAATCACCGGTCAGATTTGATTTTTACATCATATTCAGGGCTTAATTTGGGCCAGAACGGTCCGGAACGGCGTTCCGTTTCTTTTTTTAAAGCCGGTTCTTTTAAGGGCAACATTTTTACCTGTACAGAAAAGTCTCATCTTTCGGAAATTTTCGTACTTTAAAAGTAAAAGCAATCCATCCTAAAACCAACCTATACTCACCATACCATGTAGTGAATTTGATTTAATTCAACCTCAACCATCGTAACAAACCTAAATGTTGTTGCTTAGGCCGAATGGGTGAAGTTTTTCTGTGGGTGCGATCCGTTTGGGCCAGTTTTTTCTTGCTCGTCTCACGCTGCAGCGTATAGCGATTGCGTTGGAGACGGTGGTGTTGCAAATATTGTTGATAATATTTTTTGCGTTTTATAAATGTCAAAACGATAATAAAAATAAAAGATGTGTAATGCATCAACAGTAAAAACTTTGAAAGATATTCTAAAGTAGGCGTATGGTTTTTTTATCCCCACCCCCATGGTGCAACCGGGGGAAGGGGCAAGTTGGGAACATTATTTTGTTCCCCAAAAATAAATCAAAATAACAAGAGGTGAAACAAAATAACATATTGTATGAGCTTGAAAATCTTCAAAAAGGTACATCCCTGAAGCCAGAATAGTTGTTAAAATAGGTAAAAACGTTAAAGCTTCCGGGGCTGTGCCCCGGACCCTGCTGGGCCTGCTTACAGCGCTCCTCCAGAACCTCTAGCTGTGATTGGGAAGGGGATGTAAATGACCCTCCCTCTGCGAACAAGTGACAGTTCCGGTACTTTACTATTTAGAAATTAAGCACTGATCATATTTATCGTTAATCTCATCTAAGAACGCTCTTTGAGCAGGATTTATCACGACTCGTTCCCAGATTAATGACCTTTTTGAATGATGTGGACCGTAATTTCAAGGTACAAAGAACTAGCAATAAATTACCACTTCTTTTTACTGATAATTTAGGGTTAAATTTTTTTCAGTGTGTGATTGACAATACTGTACAGGTTGCCACACGATGATAGCCCCCCCCCCTCCCCAGAGTAAACTAAGCATGATAGGAAAAAAATGAAAATGCCAGTAGGTAGTCCATTTTGTTGTGGGTTTACATTCACAAGCTCAATATTCAGTGTTAACTCCAATGGCGTCACGAACAGCTTGAAGACGAGCAGAGTAGGAAGACGAAAGTGAGTCAAAAAGCTCCCTGTTGAACACCATTTTCTGAATGTGTGTGAAAATTTTGGATCCATCTGGATGGATAGTGTTGGAAAAAAGGATGCTTTTTGAACCACTAGCAACTTTTTTTAGTCTTACTAAGATGGAGGAACACACCGATGCTGTGCTTCGGGAAATGGAGTTCAACGCAGATGTGGAGTGCGCTGCAGTGCAGTATCTTCCAGGGCGCCGTCGCGTGTTTTTTTTTTAATAGCTCCACTCACAGGGTGCGCATGGACTTGTAGTTGGGCTTAACATGCGCGTGGGGAGGAGCCCTACCCTGACACCAAGTTGTGTGATGCCCACACTGCTAGTTTTGGAGTTATTACCAAATAACCGTGCGGTCACAACCAACACGGAGCTTTTTGAGTCACCTTTGTCTTCCTACCCTGCTCGCCTTCAAGCTGTCCGTGTCGCCAATGGAGTGAACCCTGTTTATTGAGCTTGTGAGTGTAAACCCACAATAAAATGGGCTACCTATCGGTACTTTTATTTTTTTCCCATCATGCTTAGTTTGCTGTTGGGAGGTGGCTTTCATTGTTTGGCACCCCTTATAGCCTGATGTTTCGCTTGCATTATGAAGATACATATATATTTCATTGTTGTCTTCACAACTTTTAGAACCATGGTCTGTGCGAATACTGCGCATTAGTTGCATGTGTCTAATGTCTTATTTCTCTTCAGGTCTATTTAAGCACAAGGAAAGGAAGCTGGGTGCTCAATAGAGTGGACACCAATGGGATGCCCATTGATGTAAACTTAATCACTCGCTCCCTAGCAAATGGAGCTATGAAATTTTTTCCATGGACAATTGTTAACAGTTTTATGGAGAGCAAGGTAAGATTCGACATGCTGGCAGGGGTTTTGCTAACACTGTCTGTTATATTTGTATTATGTTCAGTGTCAAGTAATTTGTTATTTTTTGTGAGATGTGCAGTGTGTCACTAACAAACGAAATACAGGTCGGAAAGCCAAATGGGTTCAGTTACTGCTAAATAAATCACTTTTGGCCGTGTCATTGTGGCTGAGCGGTAGGGCCCTTACGTCTCAAAGGTCGAGAGTTCAATTCCCGCTCAGGCGTCAGACATTAAGTCCAAAAGGCAATGTAAGTAGGTTTGAATGTGTATTTATTAAAGAATAAAGACACTTCACTGTCATTTGTTGTCCATCTGCCTGTGTCTCTATACACGATAACTTTTAAACCCATTATCCGTTTCGTTTCAAATTTTCCAGAAAAGTGGAATTAATGTTACTTTAAATGTGAATCCAAATGCCAAGTATTCATAAACTAATTCGTAATAAGGATAATGCTGGTGAAAAATTGTTGGCTCACCAGCAGGAATGGGCACAATTCCATTTCAGTGGCTTTGAGTCAATTACCTAAACATCAAGTGAGCAGCAAGCCAAATCAAATCCATTTCTACTTACATACCGTTGATAAGCAATTCAATTCCAGATCAATTCCAATTCAATTTCATGAATCTGAGTCAATTCCAACCTAGTCACGGCCATGGTTCAATGCAATTCAAATATATATATTTTTTTTTTGTAGTCTTGTGTACCTATTTTATGGCATGCAGTAATGTCGATTAAAGTCTGGAAAAACTGGCATTAACGTTATTTTAAAAGTAACTCCAAACACCGAGTATTAATAAACTAATTCGTAATAAGGAAAACTAGTTGTTCTCCGGCTTAACATACTCCGATCTAGCTGATTCCCGTTGATTCAACCCGGCTCTAATAGTCAGCATTATTGAAGCAATAGTGTTTGTTTCTAATTGTTAGAGTGCATACCCGTTTTCATTGTCGGCCGTTCGGCCTTTTTCTTTGCTACCGTGGCAAGAATGAGCCTGCTCGCTCTCTTGCTGATTATTGGAAGCTTTGTTTAATCCTGATCCCTAACAATCCTTTTAGCTCTGCTCCTGAGATAAGTCTGCTCCTAAGCATAATATATATATAGAAGATATATATATCAAGAGAGAGAGATGCTGGTGAAATATTGTTGGCTCACCAGCATTGTTAGCATTTCTTTATTGTTCAGTCAATGCATTGCGGCTGGTGTTTGCTGATTAGCACTGATCCCTAATTACAATGTTTAAAACAGTGTAAAACAATAACACTGGTCGTTCGAGGCCCCACTCCGAAATGGATCGATCAATTGAAATAGTGGTATCGTTGAGGGTGAAGGTCCAGGAAATTGCTGGCTTAGAACATGTTTCAGATTTAGGTAGATGTAGTAGTTTTTTTTTTCTGAAACGGTGGCAGAACTACAACAAGATGATGAAGAAGAATAAGTGAAAAGTTTTGAAATTTACGTGTGGCTCCTTACTTTTACTCTTGCACATAATTGCATAATTTTTCGTATAAATATTACTTCCATACACTTGTATATGATCGGGCCAAGTTTGGTCGAAAAATATTGAATAGGAACGTAGATAATAATTGTTTTATTTTTACTGGAGGAAGGCCTTCAATCATATATATATATAATTGTGCCGTTATTACATATATGATTCGTAAAGCACAAGAACACTTAAACAGATGCAATTTTCTCAATTGTACATTTGCTTATTTCAATTAAAAATCGTCAATATTTATCCGTGTACATTTTAACAGGTAAAGTGAAACTTCAATCATATATCACTTTTTTTTTTACGGCACACTTGACGTTTTTGTTTGTAATCCGTGTACCTTTTTTATGGCATGCAGTAATTTACACCAAACACAATTCCGGCTATACCTTGTGGATGGAGTATTTTTTTTTCATTTGCAAAGGTGTGAACACACGCGCACATGTAGTGATTGTTGCTGTCCACTTTGAAACAATTCAGCTCATCTCTGAAAGCCTGCATCTATGAAATGAATATGCCATTCTATCGTTTCTAGCTGCCAATTTCGAAGCCTGTTAGCCTTGAAACTAACAACGTAGCTTAGTTTGGTTTAAAACTATATGCGTTTAGTTGAAACACGGATTCTATCATTTTACCCATCAACAATCATCTTTTTAGCAAAGCCTTAACACGTGCATGCAGAACGGATCGGTTTTTTGCTGAGTGGCATTGTTCCCTAATTGCAATGGTTATAACAGTGAAACAATCAAAATGGTCGTTCTGGGTGCCATATCTACGGAATGGCTCGACCTATCGACAAAGCAGTCTCTGTGGGGATGAAACCCAAGGAAATTTCAGACTTAGATCATGTTTCAAATTTTAGGTAGGTGCAGTAGTTTTTTCTGAAACCGTATCACACAAGAAGAAGAACAACAACAAGTGAACAGTTTTCAAATTTACGTGTGGATCCCTACTTTTACTCATGCACGGAGTTGCATAAAAGTTGTTATAAACATACCTTCCATAACCTATCTACTATTTGGCCAAGTTTGGTCGAAATGTATTGAATAATAACGGAGAAATTAATAGTTTTACTTTTGCTGGAGAGAGGACTTCAATTATATATATACGTATATCGTCATGTACGATATACTGTACTATACATGGTGGTCCAAAAAATACTTTAAAATACCTAGAAATGAATAGGCCTATAAAGTAAGGTGAGTAAGCCTGGAAGTACACATTAGGTCAAAGGTTTTGACTGAAACGAAGGTCTGTCTGACTTAAGAAAGAGTAATATACCTCAACGTACTGCAAAGGTACTATAAAAAGAATGGTGTAGGCCTACACTTACGACTATTCTATTAACGAAAGAACAAATGAATTCTAACGAAAATGTTGATAAGGCAGTTTTCTGCCATATCAACATTCCGGTCTGTTTGACCGTCGTGGAGCATCCAGGGGGTGGGAACTATGGTCTGGAGTGCACATGTTTTATCGAATTAAAAAAGATGAGCCTTGAAACTTATGTGAAACGCATGCCAAGAAAGTGCAGGACGTAAAACGTTTTTGTTGTCCCCTACTACGAAAAAGTACTACCTATCAAAGTGTTGCCCCTCCCTCGCCCACCCCCCTCCTCCCGCCAGCTGCTACACAATGTGTCAGCGTTATGTAAAAGTTCCGCCAAACTTGCACTATCATGTCTAGTGTGATTGAATAACACACCTCAACAAAGCACTCTCTAAGCTGTTGTATGTTCCCAGGATGTTGGTGCGCTGCAGAAAGTTGGTCCATAACATAGCCCCACTGGAAGTAATAAGGAGAGGTCATGCGACGTAGGTGTCCATCGCACAGGACCACCTCTACCAGTCCACCTGCTCACATATCGGAGATTCTTCCTACGCTGAAGTGGGGTGGAGCGCTCTCGTGTGCTCTCGTGTTGATACTAAGTGCTCTGACGATAGGTCTGAGCTACCTCCTCCTAAATTGCTGGTTGAATCTGTATATTCAATAGCGGCAAATACCTTTCCCCATTTAGTGTTCTATCGATGAAGAAAGCCCCTAACAATGTTGTTCCTACAAACCCAAACCACACATTTATACCTGGGTTGTGCTGAAAGTGCCTTTCAACTGTGAAGTGTGGGTTTGTAATCGCATATTTGTAAAAGCACTTATTCCCAGGCTCGTGCGGTTATTTTTTATTAACAGTGCCACACAATGTCAATAGCTATAAGATAAGTGAGCCATCATTGGTCTCCTGCCCTTAAAAGAACTCCCATCTTCAATTTTTGCTATACCCACAGAAAAACAAATGTTGGCCACATAGGTTTTAATGAAAGTAGCAGCAAAACTGCCACACAGGAAAGTATTCATTAAACTAGGAGCCAATTTATTGAAGCTTCCTGCCTTCAATAATTATGTTTGGAAATCGTGAGGGGGTTACCTCTAACCCCCCCCCCAAACAACGACCTACCCCCGGCCTTTGCCAACCATAGCTCTGGCATTATTTCATTTATCACATCACCCCTGTTCGCACTCTCAACTTGCGACAATTTTTACAATAATGATTTTACAAGTTTAAATGATTGTGAAAGTGAAACGTTTAAATGTTTCATGCAAACTAGTAAACTATCAACCTGATGTGATGCATCTTTATTAATTTTTTTCTTACAGGTTAGTGTCAGGTTTGACCATTCTTTGTACGGTATAAAGCCAAGACACCGAGTATTCGAGCAGCATCCAATGGTCAATGACGATTTTCCCAACCGAGTTTTGTCTGGCACCATGATCATCAAGGATGACGTTGATTACTTCACCGAGCATGGTGTATGCTTCAAAGGTGGCAAAGCTGAATATGAAATTGATGCAGTCATTTTGGCCACCGGATATGAAATCAAGTTTCCTTTTCTGACCAGTGACATTGTCTCAGTTGATCATAACGAAGTGTCCTTATACAAATATGTCTTCCCACCACACGATGAGCCACCGACACTCGCAGTCATTGGTCTGATTCAGCCTTTTGGATCGATTCTGCCAATTTCGGAGATGCAAAGCCGTTGGGCTACAGCAGTATTCAAGGTAAGAGCTGATCAACTGGCGTATTAAAAATGACTTTTGCCCCATTCATGTCATCAATAGGCAACAGCTTTGGTTTTCCAAAATTGTGGGGTAAGGAAAACCATAACCTTACCGTAACTATGACAACCTATCCCGAGACCTCTAATATCTCGGACCCGTGCGTATCCTTAATTTTCTTGTCCCAAGTTTTTTCTGAATCGAAAACTAACTTTTCTAGTAAAAAATGGGTCTTTAGTTTTTACGCCAACTGATATACAGGGTGTTCCAAAAGTCCCTTGCACCCCACCAAAAACTCTACAGCATTGGAATTACGCACCTGACTCATAAGACTTTTTGTCCCTAAAATGGGGGCAACCCCATGAGCTTGCATTGGGGCACCCTGCCCTCCTCACCCCCCAGATATAAAATTTAACTTTGTTCCTGTGAGAAATATGCGTTTAGTTTCAATTGGGAAAATTTGTGCATGGCGCAGCCAACGTGATCGCCGAAAACGGCATGCTAATTGGTTAAACAGGATGCGTTTTATTACATCTTCGATGCATCCTCCACACCCACTTGAGGGCTTCCCTGGACGGTGCAGGAAATTGTCCATTACACCATTAAGGTCATACAGCACTGCACTGAGACCACACACCTTACGCATGGGACCAAGGTTTGTCCCTAAGATGCAAAGGTTTGTTCCCATGAGCTTGCATTGGGGCGCCATGCCTTCTCAACCCCGAGACACAAAGTTCATCTTTGTTCCTTAAACCAAACAGAAAAAAAAAATAACCCTGGGTTGGGGAGCCTTATTGGGAAGTATTCAAGTAATGCGTCTCAATCGTCATCAATTGATGGACAGGCGTAGGTGATAGTACCTGCGCTCTTTAATTTACAGCAGGTGTCAGGAATCAACTGCCCCACCTAGAAGTGTTACGATGTTTACTGCAGGGGGAACAGTAATAAACTGGGTAACTAGGGGGTTGGGGAGGGAGCAGGGTGCCCAATGCAAGGTCATGCATGCCCCCCCCCCCCCCCCCATATTAGGAACAAACCTTCGTCCTGTGTCAAGTGTATAACATCAGTGATGATGGAACTTTGATGGGTGCACCGTTCAATGTCGTGGACCGTAAGGGAAGCCATCATGTGGGCGCTACATTGAAGATGTAATAAAACGCATCCCGTTTATCCAATTAGCATGCCTTTTTTGGCGAGCATGTTGGCTGCGCCACGCACGTATTTCCTCAATTGGAACCAAACGTCTCTTTCTCACAGGAACAAAGTTAAATTTTATATCTGGAGATTGAGGGGGGCAGGGTGCCCCAACGGAAGCTCATTAGGTGGCACCCATCTTAGCAACAAAACAAAGTTCCATTAGTCAGGTATGCAATTCCAAGGCTGTACGGCTTTTGGTGGGGTGCAAAGGACTTTTGGACCACCGTGTACAAAATGACATCCTGAATTACAAGGGAAGAAGACATAATAGACCTTTCTCTTCTTCCCACTTCCAACTAGTCTTGTGGTATACTGATATTCAGCAGCTATGCTAATGTAGAAGTCCTATTATTTCCTATACCTCAACTGCCTTGTAATATATGATGGAAAATACTTTTAATGGTAGTCATAACAGGTTACATCGTCCTTAATATGTGTGCAGAAGTTTAACACACATGAAATGTAAATAGGTAAACCCATTACTATTTGGTTCTTAGACCAACTTCTTGGCCAAGCTTCACATGCAGCATTCTGCCGTATTGCAATCGGTTGTCTCATGCTGACTGCAATGCAGTTGTACGAATTACAGTAAACTGAGTACAGAGCAGATTACAATATTCTCATCCGTTGTCATTTATCAGAATCTTTGACACATTCAAAATAAAAAGTAAAGTCTTTTGCAGTTAGTCACTAAAAATCGTGAAAAATATTTCCAAAACCTCAGGATTAATGTCGGGATCCTGGAATTTGAGTGAAACGAATCCCAAAATCCCTGGATAGGAATTTCTGCCCAAGAGTGGATGCCTTAACCGTACTTTAACGAAGCTTGCGCTTTTCACGTTTTAAAGAGGGAGAATCTCTAATAACAGCAGGGAAGAACAATCTTCCTCCTGCACTCATTTTATGTATTATTTGTCATTTAAAAAACAAGTTCCACATTGTTGTGCCTACTAGGAAATGCATGCTGCTGTATTCTGAGCCAGTGTAAATTAACACGAAAAAACTTTTTGACATTGGTAA
>JAHWFP010017506.1:5370-31300 GCA_023313725.1 Lithobius niger | reverse complement strand
GTGCTATAGACAGTAGGCACCTCAAGACCCTGTAAGCGCCGCTACAACAGAAAGATATTCACCGGACGTTTTCTAGTTGTAAATTTTACTTCTCCATGAGCTAAACCCAAAATACTACACTAGCGGCCATTTTTTCAAGATGGCAGCCGAGTGGTCCTTTCTTCAACACAGTATACCTTCTTAACCACTGCATGTACCAAATATTTCGTAGACTCCATTTCTATAGATAATTTCATTTTCTACAACTTCATTCTGAACACGAATTTTGATAAAATTGATATTTAAGGAGATGCAGGCAGAAAACCATTTTTTGGTATTTGGCCACCACCTTGAAATTTCGAGTGGCTAATGGGCTTTTTTGAAACAGTGGGTTTAATGATCATATGAACCAACTTTCATGCTTGTTTCCAAAAGTGAACGATTTTTCACCTAATACGCCCCACTAAACAAGACTCTGGCCAGAAGGAAATCGTTAGTAACAGAAAGTGAAGTCACTTGTGATTGCAACGTCCGGATTCAGAGGCTAAGGAGGCATTGCTATACTGTAGAAAGCGAATCGTCGCTTCATGTTCATGATTCTCGAAGTCGCGCTGGGAAAGTTAAGTCCACGAACAATCGCTGTCCGAAGAACCGATGCTGAGGGAAAAGGCGGTTTGATGGTCGATTGCGAACCGGTTGGTGCAGCTAGATACATGATGAGAAGCCGGGACGGAATCGTGAAGAGAGACTGTAGGACTCATCAGAACCAGCGATGGAGAGGATGTCACAAGCACTGGGGCATCTGATGGCAAGTTCACTAGGAAATGTAGAGGGTGGTTGATCTGGAGCAGTGGCGTCGGCTGCGGCATGTGGATCGGGAACAGGGTTCGGAGCACTAAGGAAAGGTTACTGTGGAGGGCGAGGAACCGTGTCCCTATTTTTGATGGGCAGACCATGAGTCTTTTTCGTTTTACTGCGCGATGTGAAGGGAACTGAACGTTTCGTAACTGAAGCGGTTGTGGGTTTCTTAGAAGGATCTGTTGGGACTGGAGAAAAATCATGAGACGAAGCTGATTTTCCAGGCTTTTTCTTTGAAAAGTGAGCGGAGCATGAATCTGAATGGGAAGAAGAGGAGTGTCCTGAATGGTCTGACGCCAATTGGAGTTGGAGTTTGGCGATCATGCGCCACTTGTATGGAGAAATGGTGACACATGTAGTGCATTTGGTGTTGTACCAGTCACAAGATCTGTGGTACTGGCAGCACGGGTGCAGGTCAATGTGTTCCTTGCCACTGACGAAACCAAGGCAACCACAACAAACAGGATCGGGATAAGTAGTGGTTAGTAAAGATGATGTTGTAACAGATGTCCATTGAGACGGAGAAACTGGATGAGAATCAGTCGGACAGTTGGACGATGAACTCATGATTGCAGCCGGAGGAGAGTGGATATGGACCCAGGAGAACACAGGATACGTGTCGTGAACAAAGCGATCCGAAGTTCCCGCCAAAAGTAACGGTTACGGAACATAGGTGGCATGCGGGGAACGAGGTGGAAGAGAGAAGACCAGGGAGCCACCTGGTGAAAAAAGGAACCAGAGACGTGCGGATCGAGGCGCGGGTCAGGGGAGGTGGGGAATCATGGGGCTCATGGTAACCGTTAAACCATACCACATGAGGAAGATAGAATGGAGTGTTTGCAGGAACCGAGAAGGGGGGAACGTGGCGTTGATGGGTGTACTTATTGGATGTATACTGACCCCCCCCCCCCCTTTTGTCTTCGCGTCCTTGCTGGAATCAGC
The DNA here is from genome assembly GCA_023313725.1 of Lithobius niger. Classification (NCBI taxonomy): domain Eukaryota; kingdom Metazoa; phylum Arthropoda; class Chilopoda; order Lithobiomorpha; family Lithobiidae; genus Lithobius; species Lithobius niger. Next base: position 29,521 of record JAHWFP010017506.1, on the reverse strand, counting down.
GAAGAGACCGCAGCGTAGTTAGGCTTGGATAGTGAGGGCAGAACGGGAAAGGGGAATCGCACGTACAGAGAGATTGGAAGGCAGAACTCGGTGTTCTTATGACGTTGGGACAAGATGGTGGATGAAGGGAATTGATAAAAGCGAATACGATAGTTGTCGTATGGTGTCATAATGAAGGCAGATCGGGAAAGGGGGATTGTACGTACAGGGAAATTGGAAGGCGAACCGCAGTGTTCTCACAACGTTGTGAGAGATGGCAGCTTGTCATATGGTGTGAGGATGATGCTGTAGCATCGTAGCTGGAAGAGAACATATAACGCCTCAGTACTGTAAGCACAGCATCCCGTGGTTGCGTTCTGTATTGTGAAAATCCTGTCTTTTTTTTCTTTTTCTTTCAACAAACAGCAATTGTTACTAAGGTTATAGCGTCAGTAGTAGTACATTACATCAATATCATTACTGTTTTATTAAAACTTAACAAAAAGAACATCTAGAAGAATGGGTCGAGCAGAGCTTTGTGGGATCTAAAAGAGAAAGAAGGGTCCGTCATAGTACTAGAGGTGGCGGCTAGAAGCTGTAATGGAGGAAGGACCTGGAATCGGTGATGACGCAAGGGGTGGGGAGACGGTCCCATCTGGAGAGGCGAGGACCGAAGTGCAGGAGACAATCCACCGAGGTGAAGAAGATGAAGGAGGTCAAGTTTGTTGCCAGGAATCGGAGAGTGAAGAGAGACACACTTGTTTGACGCAGGAGGCAAATACCAGGAATCGTGATCAGGGGCGGACTGGCAGCAACTTGGCCCACCGGTCCAGCCGATGTAAATGGCCCCCTATCCCAAGTTTCACAAAACAAATGCCCTCAAACACAAAAAAATGTCCATTGTTCTGCAGCAAATTGCTATATTTTTCTGACTTTTTTTACTTCACGGATGAAAACTTTTTCCTTTCCCCCCCCCCCCCCCAACCAATAAATAAAATAACAGGTTTCCCACGTGGCCTGAAGCCGTCTTACACGTAATTTTGAAGTAATTATTTATTTGTATTTTGTTGATTTAAAAAGTTCTACCGGATGTACAACAAAACTTTTTCCTTTTCCACAGCACTAACCCTTTAATTGGCTATTGCCATACGGTTATATCTCACTCAGCAATCGAATAACACCCCAAACGCGCGCCCAAGCTATGTAAAGGGTCCCAGGATCCCGAACACAGTGGGCGAACACATCCCAGTGGTTAGCGTCGTCGTCTCTAAACCAACTTGGCCCCGGATTGAATCCCGCGACTGACTAAAAAAAAAAGTCACAGGAAGTCAGTTTGCCAGTTAAAGGGCTAAACGTCAAAACAGTTATGCATACCATTTTAACAAATTTCACGTTTTTATTTCTGCAGCTTCCTTTTTTTTTGTGAAGTAGCGTACACCGTATGCAAATTGTTTTGAGTCAGAGGGCTGAAAACAAAAACTCAAAACAAAAATGGGACAAAAAAAAGGAAGTGGTGTTGTTACATTATGTATCAGTAAAATCCTTGTCTAAATTGAAAGGCCTGACTGATGACTATTGGTCATTCAAAACTGTGGCATGCCCCGTGTCGCGTCACGAAAAAACACGGACCAAACTGGAAGAAAAAGTCGTATTCGAACCTCAACTGAAAAAGGCATTTTCAGCAGTCTATATTCTAAAAAAAAAAAGCCTCAGCTTCTCGGATTCCCCCCCATGATGTGAGTGTTACAAGGTTTTGAAGCAATTATTACCAATACTGCAAGTATAGTTTGTGTACAACAAACTTCGTAGAAAAGCCTTGGCAGCTGGTGTCTTGGCTTCTTTTGTCTTTCACTTGCTGACTATGTTATGGATGGGGCAAAACAAGTAAACAGTGTCTTCATCGTACTTATATGAATCTCGACAAGAGATGGGTGTGAGGAACATCGATGCTTTATAAAACATTTTTAACCCAACATGTCGTTTCGTTAAAAACGATACACGTTTTCTTTACAACTAATGATAACTGTTGGTGCAGAGTGCAACTTACTTAATTTGGCTACAGCTCTAATCTTGGCTACAGGAAATCATCCAGGCTACGAAAAGCACGTGTTGTTTTTTTTTTTTGGAAGAGGGGGGTCACATTATTTTTGGACCTTGAGTTGGGGAGACAAGAATTTTTCCGGGTCTCGAAAGGGGAGTCGTCGAAAGTTGGGTGGTCACATTTTCATTCCCCTCCCCCGCCCGCCATAAACAATGACCGATCCCCTACTGGTATATAAGAGAAAAGAACAGGCAGCAGGCTATTGGTGCTGCCCAATACTGAAACATTATCATGTGTTTCCTCTAGTTATTGCCACTCTCGGCACACTTCACTGAGCCAAACAAATAGCATGCCCGTAAAATTTTTAAGTAGACCGTCTAGCTGCAAAACTTCTGATCGTTTTATATCTGAAAGTTCAGACTTGTGCTTTACGGTCGTAGTGTTCGTCGCTCACGCAACAACGTAAAACATGGTTCATGTTGTGCACATATTTTGCCGTGTGAAAGCCATAAAACGACTAAATTGTTAATGCAGACTGTCATTATGTTATCCTACATAGATCGATCAAGTAAATATTACCAATGATTCCTATGTTTACTTACGGTTGTAGTTTGAAAACTCTTACCAACGTAATAGCATAGATTAAAAAGTAATTAACTAGATATAGCATCTCATTTCTTCCAGTACTGCGCGGGGCCCAAGCGGTAGTTGCGGCTACTTATATCTCTGATAATGCTTTGCGGCTGCCTTCGCGCTGCTTCAAAGGCAAAAGCATTATCAGACGTAATGGTGGCAGCAACTACCGCTAGGGCCCCGCGTAGAACTGGAAAAAGTGAGATTCTATAAACATCGCGTTAAAACAAGTTAGAAGTTAGAAATTGGCCTATGGTTGTAGAAATTACGAATGTGACTTAACCCGTTGGGTTAAGTTTTAATTTTATTATTATTTCTTTCTCCTAAGAAATTATTGCAAGATTGCCGTACCGTACACACGCTACTATTTTACAGTTTTCAACCAGCCACACTCCGCTTTTTTACTTGTTATGCGCTTAGTCACGATTTGCGAATGGACCAGTCCATTTTTCGCGTGTGAGCATCTGGGGGGGGGGGGGGGGGAAAAAATGGTTTGGTTGCTTACTGGTTCGAAAAACAAACTATTGTTTTACAGCCGATGCGATGTATTAGAAACGAGTTTCGGTGTTATAACACCAGGGAATATCTCCCCCCTCCCCAGGCCACCCCCATTTTCGCACAAGAATTTTTTTAATAACGAAAGGACAAACCAATTGAACACCGTTTCCCACCAAAAAGGGCGTAGTATGTTTTTTTTACCAACGTACAAACGTATAAAGAAAATTGGCTCAAGTGCCCCCCTCCCCCCCAGCCAGTTGGCCCACCGGCCACTAGCCGTTGGGGCACTATTGCCAGTCCGCCTTTGATCGTGATCGTGATTGTGAGTCCTGTGACTACAGCTGGGGATCGTGAGATCAAGGACAGGAAGTCCAGGCAACACAACCGTGGAGTGCGAGGGACCTCACCCAAGGCAGGAGAAAGGCGCTTCCGTTAAGGCAGAAGAGACAAGGAGAGTCCGGAATCGGGGATAAAGAGGGCATCGAAGAGCCTGGCGGAATCGAGACACTGGGAGTTGGAATCAAAGCCGGAAAGCAGCACCCAACTGGCGAGACTGCGGGCTCACAAGACGTGGACATAGTAACCGAAGAAGCTACCTCAGGCGGTGAGGAGCCGTGGAAAAGGGACCGGGAGCCGAGGCGAGTCTTGTAGGTTTGGAGATTGTACATTGGCGGTCTGTGTAGATGGAACTGCGGACCGCAGAGATGATCCCGAAGCGGAATCAAGGCTCGAGCGGACCCGGGGGTCACAGAAAAATGTTTGATTCCATGAGGCGATGTAATAGGCTTGGGATGACCTGTGGAGAATGAGGCTGCTGATGGGAAGAAGCAGCTCGTAACGGCTTAGAGAGTGGTCGCCGGATGAAACGTCGAAGTGGAGCCCGGGAAGCATGACTTCATGCACTTCGAAAGGGAAGTGGAAGAGGAGACCGACGTCAAAGGCGAACCGGAAATCGAAACGGAGGGCGGTTGTATGAAGGGCCGGGTACGGGACGAATGTCGTCCAGCCGAAGAAGAATGGTCTGTCGAATGGATCATAAAAGATGAACGAATCCGATCCATAGCAGATCGAGGAATCGTAATGCCGAAGACAGACAAGAAAGGGAAGAGCTGAATGAGACCACACGCGGTTGTGCCCTAAGAATATGAATAGCGGTCCGTTCCGATCACGTATATAGGAGGCCCACGCATGCGCAGTACAGAGCCACGAACCAGGTAGGGAAGCCAACTTTCTCCGCGAGGGAATAGAGCTCCAATTAGGAGGAACTGATAGATAAAAGAGAAATAATGTATATTTTCAACGGCATTAAAAAAAGCCTTAACAGATTGGCCGAAACCCAACTATATAACCATCTACCTTCCCTTTGCCTGAAACATATATTTTGCTATCATTTATTTTGCTATCATTGAATTCACTATTGAAAAAAACACTGGTGACACTTTGGCCATTACTAAAGGTTTATCCTTAAATTACAACGAAGAGAAATGAAACTGCAGTCCCGATTACTTCGACAGGCGTTTGCTTCAATTGCAACATTTGGTAAAAATTAATAGATCTCCATCCCAAACGAGAATAAAAAAACGTGACATTTTAGGTTTGGTTAACGCATAATCGTAAATTAGTAAAGACCTGGGTTAGTTCACAATTTTCGAGTTAACGACGAAATTAGGTTTCTAGTTTAGTCTATGTGGTCATTGAAGCATTAGAATGCAAAGAGCATGGTGAACAGACGCATTGCCCAACACACGGACATTATGAAACGGGGAAAAAAACACACATTACCACAAAAGGAGAACAAGGTGGATTAGGTGACCACCTTTATCAATAGTCCGCGTGCAAAACAGCAAAACTTCCTTCACGTCACATAATGACGACGTAAATTTTGGGCTGTCGCTATGCGATGTGAAGGAAGTTTGTGTCCGGACTTCTGATGATGGTAATCAGCTAATCCACCAAAACCGTAAGTAGAACTACGAAGATTGTTCTCCTTTTGTGGTAACGTGTGGTTTTTCCCCTTTTTATAATGTCTGAATATTACCACTGCAGTCGCCGGTTGCCGATATTTTCGACACTGATTTTCCGCACCTATCCCCCCCCCCCCCACACACACACTTTATTTAGTTTAAAAAAATATGTTATAGGTTTCTTTACAAAGAGAAATGAAACTGTAATCCTCCGGATCCTACGAAAGGTGTTTGCTTCAATTGCAACATTTATTAAAAATTGGTTTGTGAAGAAAAAAATTACATTTTAGGTCTGTTTAATGCATAGTCTTAAAATAGGAGATGCCTGGGTTTAGTTTCGATTTTCAAGTTAAAGACAAAATTAGCATCATTATTCATAAAATAAATAGGGGTAACGGGGCACTACACCCTCCCCCCACTCCTAATCTATTTAGCTATTATAGTATTACAAAGCGAAGAACAAGGCTAACACACTCACTACCCCACACACACAGACTGCCGCCACCTCCCCTCTTCACCCAGTCTATTTAGTTATTATTGTATTAGAATGTGAATGGGTATAAAACGCAATGACAACTTTTGAGGTTCGCTTCTTTGGCTTTGGCGATTCATACTGAGTGCCCAGGACACTGTGATTCCGCTTTACAGTAAGTACCTTACTGAACACAGAGATCTTCCTTTTTTTTTGTCCACTTTCATTTAGCTTTCGCCCATTTTAATAATGTGGAAAGTGTAACAGCGGATGAAAGCAGAAACAAATAAGAGCGAAACCAACATAACGTGAAAAAACCTAGTCTTCGTGCAGGACATCATTTACGATTTGCTTCCAGATGCCAAAGCTGCAGCGCATGTGTTGACATCTAGTGGGCCATTTTCGAGTGTTGCTGTCAGCTCTGCACGGTGATTCCATTTTACATTAGACACCTTATTGAATACAGAGATCGTCCTTTATTTTTGTTCACTTTCATTTAACTTTCATCCATATACATATTGTGCCAAGTATAACAGCGGTCGAAAGTAGAAACAAATAAGAACGAAACCAACATAACTTGAAAAAAAATCTGGCCTTCGTGCATGATGTCATTTACAATACACCTCCGAGATGCCCAAGCGGCCGCGCCAGTGGCAACATCTAGTGGGCGAGTTTCGAAGCATGGTTCGAGGCTCTGCTTTCAACGTTCCACTCCAAAACTTGGGCTTTGTAGGATTGGTAAAAACACACCATCTTTCTAACTATGGTAAGACAATAACAAAGTTTTCTATTACTTAGCTGCCAAGTTTTCGTGGACTTCGACCACTCAAATTCTTTACTTACACCTTTCTTCATTAAGATTTGTCTTCTTCAATTGTTTGTGGGACTTCTTGTGCAAGGCTGCTTCGCTTTCGTCCCGAGGAGGGGGCCTGCGTAGATCCCACAGAGGTGGTTGCTGCCTCCCCTTGAGCATCTGCACTCCCATACGAGCTAATTGTTGTACTGCTAGAATTTAGCAGATCATGCGATCCTTGGACTGACAGCGAGGCACGCTGAGTATTATTGATTCTTGGGCGATTGGGAGACCCTAACTTGGTTAAATCAACACTAGCAGGGTCTGCTTGAAATGCCAATGCAGTCATGATGATTTGGTCTGGGACTACATTCAAGGGGTGAACATCTTTCATTAGTACACTTGCAGGGATTTTGTGAAATTCCATAAATTCAAGAAAGTTTCCCATGGTCTGCAAGGAAAACAAGAGTTAAATAAAACTCACAAAGACAATCAAAATTCACTTAAAGAACAATTCATGTTTATTTATGATACACAATTCACTCAAAACTCAAACTGGTATACAAGAAGCTGTCAAGTTTCCAAAAGGCGTCGGCCTTTGAAAGTAGTGATATCATTCAACCACGGAAAGACCACCAAGGTTAATCCTATTACCAAGTTAACTGCACCTACTAAAAGCCTAGTTCGAAAGTTAAATGAAAACTAGAACATTGCTACTCACAGTAGCAATCTTCAAGTTTTCATTTAAACGTCCAAAGTATTATTCGGTATGTTTAACTTGGCTAATATGATTAAACTTGGCGTCCTTTTCCTGGTTGAATGATAACAATACTTTCAAAGGCCTACCCTTTTTGGAAACTTGGCGGCTTCTTTTACACCAGTTTTGGTTTTGAGTGGTTATCAGAACTTTCGTAGGACTGTAAATGTAATAAAGGTCACACCATGTTATCTTCCAGGTACACAGCCTTGAATTCCTTGAGAAGCCCAAAATTCAAGACTTGAAAAACCTTGAAAATATTTTTTTTTTAGTTTCGGAGCCTTGAAAGGGGCTTGAATTTGATGAGTGTACCATTCTTTAAAGAAATAATGCTGTCAGTATAACATTAGCCTAATCAAGATACGACGTTAGTTTGTCGCCCGCGAAGATAACACGATAACATCCACATAAAATATATATATGAGCATGGCGACCACTAGACACATCGTGTCTTTACAGCAAAGGTAGTTTGGCTGTTTTCAGGCACGTGAGGATAAATAACTATGCGACAGAAAAGACTGAAACTTGTTTAATCAGGAGACTTTAGTCGCCTGACAACATAAAAGTCACTATTAAAGACACAACTTACCGTTTTCTTGTTGAAAAAACGACGTGAATAACGTTGATATTTGCGTAATTACTTACTACATACTACTAACGCTTGTTTTTGTATCACGAAATTAAATTATTCCATGCGGCGAATAAAGCTGGTTTTTAGCTCATTTTACAGGTATTGCTCTGTAGATGTGCCCTTTTCATATGGACCTTTCTAATTGGTCAAGTGGTTCACGGGGTAGGGAGCGCCAAACGACCAAATTGATTGTTTTACATTGTTTTAAACTTTGTTATTATGCAACAATGCCAAACTGAATATTAAATAAATCCGTGCATTTGTAAGGAAATATTACAATACTAAGAAATAGTGGTCATATGAAAAAAGGTGATTGATGTCCTCAAAACGTAACAAAAGCCAACAATAAAAAGGAAATGGACCAGAAAACTAGATTGGTGTTTCCATGTCATAATTACTAAGAAAACAAATTGGATTTCATCAATTTGGACCAAAAAAATTGTGAGAATGGCGAGCTGCCCCCAGCTCACCATTTCCCACCCAGCTGGCCTTTCCCAACGCTTACACGCTCATGTGCCACCTGGCGGCACCACGCAGTCTCTTAAGGGCAGAACAATGTTCAACATGGCCATGTTCATTTTTAACTTGCGTTACCCCAGCAGTAAAACGAATGATTGATGAACCGAACCCTGGACTCATACTTTGCTTGGGGAAGGCCAAGGGGAAACGATCACCCGACCCTTGCAAAGAGTTGGCGCCGCGAACAGAGGATGGAAGATGGAAATGGCAAAGACGTCAGCGTTGAACTTTGAAATTGCCAACGAAAGAGCGGTAAAAGAGGAAGCCATGCGGTCGCAGCGGTCGGCTGTAGAACAATGCTTTGTGCGAAAGGTGGGTTGTATCAGTGCTTTTGGCGGGTCCCAACTCAGCTGGTAGGGGAAGAAAGAAGAAGAAGAAAACGATAAAATTATTGAACAATTGGGGAAAATCATTACCGGAATTTCTTTTTTGCATTTGTGTTGACATTATCGGCGATCTTTGGAAGAGGAGTGGTAAGCACATAATGAACTGTATGCTGTGCGATGCTTTCAGGAAGGTGGAGAATAGGGATTTCCCACCTAAAAGCAGTCAAGACATGTGGAATCATAATTTATGATCTCTGAAGTTGACATGCGCATGCTTGACAAATGACTTTCATGCAGAATTTTAATGCAAATTGCAAATTTGTGCTTCGTAGCGTCAATTCTTAAAGCAAAATCCCGCCCTAGGCAACAACGCCATCTAGTGTTCAATTCACGAAGCAAAAGCATCTCGATGACGTCGCCTCCATGCGCTAATGCATGTCAACCCCGTAGGTCAAGATTCAGGCAAAATAATTGAAAATCGACGCCATTTTGGTTTCTTGAAAATTTACGATCGGGTTTTTGGCTTTTATGAGGCATGAATTCTAGCTTCAACGTTGTTAGCACTCCCAAATCGATTAATTACTGTTACCATTGATGGTGAAGTGGTGGAACATTTAGAAACTCCCGCTAATAGTTCGCAAACACATTTTGTTGCCGATATGAATTCTCCAGTAAGCAGCGATCCCTAAAACCCAGAGCCAGTCGATCGATCGCGTCCGACAAAACGATCGATATTTCAGAAGCACGCAACGTAAACAAAGATTTAGCTGCATTAACTGAAGAGAAAAGAGACTTGAAACGTCAAAATTATGAAACCCTCCAAAAAATACAAGAAATAAAAGACAAATATGAGCAATTATTAGCAGAAAAGGAACGCATAAAACTGACTAATTACAATGGTAGTGATGACTGTCACGATGACATGCCGGAGGTAGAACAAAACCACTGCAACTGGTGCAACATGCCCGCAGCGATCGCACATACGTCTTTCACGGATTTTTCCAAACTCTCAAGGAAACAACGTGCAGCAATCGTGGACAGCCGTTCGGCACCACATGCCACACCCCAACTGGGAAGGGAGACTGAAGAATCGAAACCAAAATGATTCAAAAAACCAAGAAATCAAAGAAGTGTACAAAAAGGACAACGCTAAAGCAGACAAAAGAAGAGTGGACACCACAACACCGGTAGTACTCACTGACGAGCAAAGAATCGATTTCTCGAAAGTGGAAGACATCATCACGACGGCCGACGACAAACAGAATCGAATCGATCGCTTCGAGCAAGCCTGGGAAAAACTGAAGACCAAGTTGGAAGAAGTAGTCAGCGAACACTACGAGCTTATGGAGCCGAGTACCCCCGGTCGCCACCTGCCCAACAGCGCAGTGGAACTGTGTCACAGAGCTTAAAACAGAAAATGGAAGCAAACTTTCAGGAACCAGACCATGACGAACAAGTCGGGTTCAACGACCGAAACCAACTCATCGAGGGGTCGACCAAACGACACGAAGTCCAACTACGACGTACAAAGAAGCCAGACGACGACGGCAACTTTACACAACGGCTGGTAACCGCAAACGGATAGGAAAGACTCCAACAACAACAAAGGCTCGCCATCATCGCTGGCTCAAGCAGGTCATCGTACAAGCAATGCAGACCCATGACCGCTGCTCGCAAGAAACTCGGCGACGAGTATGAATCTTCTGGACTGCTACGACCAAGGAATGGTGACAAAGAAGTCACACACGATTCAAGCAAACATTCAGCGGAGCAGAAGAACATCACGACCGTTTCTCGTACATACCGCTCAACTGCGTTAAAGCCTTCACCATCACAACAACGAAGGAGTGGCAGAGAAGAAACCACACCAGATTCAAGAGGACGGTCAAAACCGTGAAAAGAAGACACATTGCCTCACGACCAGTAACAACGAAAGGAAGAAATTCCTCCCAGCGACGGAGAAGCGCCAACGCCAAGGCAGAAGTCATCAAAATGCGGTGACCCAGGACTTGGCGCAAGCTTCCGTAAAAAAAAAAATCAATGAAAACGGCTCTGACGACTCGGCATCAGCAGACGGTGAAGACCACCCCACAACACGTACCAGAGGCGAACGACAGATGAGACCACCAGCTCATTTTCAAGATTATGTACTCTTGTTCAGCGAACTACCATTCTCAGAACTCGAGAAGGAGGACTGAGAGGGCAGCATGAGGAGCCAGTAGAAAAGGACATTTGCTTCACCAAGGATTGTGGCCAAACTGCCCCATTGGCCTGCGAACTACCAGGACCCAACGCCAAGCCGCTTTCGCAGAGAGGGTACTCGACATCGCCTGCGCTGAAAAAGGAGAAAGACAAAATGGTGGACGAATTATTTGCATCGGATCGCATTCACCACCATCGGACTGTGAGTGGGTTTTGTTCTAGAGCCGACCGCATAGCTACCTCATTTACCGCTCGTTCGTTGGCGTTTTCAAAGTTCAACGCTGACGTCTTTACCATTTCCATCTTCCATCCTCTGTTCGCGGCGCCACCCACGAGTTCTGCATGGGTGGGAAATGGTGAGCTGGGGGCAGATCGCCATTCTCACACGCTCCCCTCTCTCCACAAAGGTTGCGCTCGTCGCCTCAAGGTTGACACTTGTTACAAAATCTTACTGCTCTAAATTCTGCAAAAATCTTCTAATCGACAGGTACAAAGTTTCCTAAAATCGTGAAGAGAAATACAAAATTACCTACCGCTACTACACAAAAGCTCGTGCGCTTTCCTACCTTTGCGCCTGCTACTTACGCAACCTATTTGCATGCAATGCGCTCTTCTTCGCTACGCTTCTTCCCATATCGGCGCTGAAGCACAACACACACTTAGTGGGTTTTGAGTCCCGAAGGTACAATTTAGTTTTTTGAAGGCAAAAGTGCGTCCTGAAGGTACAGCTTAGTTCACATTGGCACTAAGAAGTGAGGTGCGCCCCTAAGGTGCGGCTTAGTCCTTCTCACGTGCTGTGGGTGCACCCTGAAGGTTCGGCTTAGTCCTCCTTACGTGCTGTGGGTGCGCCCCGAAGGTGCAGCTTAGTCTTCTTACCACTGTGATCACACTTCACAATCTTGCTTCCGCTGTGGTCGGCGAGGATGCTGGGTGCTTGAGTCGGGAATTCGGGTCTAAAAGTCTGCCGTTGAAATGCTTCGAGTAGTTGTCAAGCCGCCATGTCCGCTGGTGGTGAGATGTCGCCGAATTCAGAGTCGTGACTTTCGGAAAGGTTGGGCTGCTCGTTACAACATGTCGTGAATTTTTAATACCAGGCAAAACGAATGAGAGTTTGGTGCACCTTGCAAAAATTCGCACTCTATGTCTGTGCGCGTTTCCCCGTGTTCGATCACTCACTGCAGGATCGTTCTTTCGACTGCTATACTCTGGACCGTTTCGACGAGATATAACGCGTCTACACACACTGGAGCACCCTGTCCTGATCCAAGTTCGTGCCTGTTCTCCTTCCCTTCAAACTCCAACGATCTCTGCGTTGCATAGCACATCGCTGAACCTGAGTTGGAGCCACCGGTTTCCTAATAAATTCGTTGTAGAACTGAACTCTTGCATACATTCGTCGCACTTCGTATTGTAAACGAGCGCCAGCGAAAAACGCCTGTTTTTCAAAATTTTGAAATTTTTTTTCTTGAGGCACCCAAATGCTTCGCCGAGGCATATCTCGCCATTTTTGCAATAATGGTCCGATTCTTACAAACTCTTCGACATTCAATAGCCTGTCCAAATACAAGACTCTTGGGGAAGCCCAAATCCGGACTTTCCACCAGGAAGAGCCATTAAACTACGTTTGAAGATCACCTCAAACCCACCACATCGCACCTTCATCATGGCCGCCATTATCGAAACTTGTACTTATGTATTTGTATTTTATCCTTTTCCTTTTAGGGCAAAAAGCCCGAACACACTAGCTTAGTGCATTTTAGGAGGAGCTTCCTCTGCGAAGGTACTGAACCTCGATAAGTTTACAGACAAGTTGAAGTGTGATATTTTTTATTGTGTTTGTCGGCCGCAATCCATATGAAAAATTTCCACAACGATCAATTTTAACTTCCAAATTAAACGTTAAAACGTTCCCAGTTACTTAATGCGTTATAGCATCCTACTAAGCTAGTTTATTTAACCGCATTTATCCTTTTATAATAATCTTTTACCCCCAGAAACGCTATCATGTGTCCAAATGTACTATGACCTGGCATTCTACCGGACACGAATTTTCAGTGTATATATGTTTGTTTTAGTTCTCCTCTAGACCCGACTGAGACCTTTCAAACACTACAGGTAGCTTGATCTACTATTAAAAACCAAAAGATGTTTATAAGAGACCTGTTCAAACCCAATCCGAAAGTCAAACTGTGCAAAAACTTCGAATCCTCAATCCCCCCCCCCCCCCCTCAGCCAAAACTAGTTGTGGTGTATAAACACTGCAGTTTTCAGTTAAGGCTTATAAAATTTAATAGTAATGCTTTATGCATTACGCAAGCCATAAGTATTAAGCTTTAACAAGAGCCTATTCACGTTGCAAACATGTAAATATTCAATTCGTAGCCAATATTACAAAGTAAAGGCCTATTACATGTCCGTCTTTACATGTCCTTACTCCTTCAAACGGCTCTGCACCCAGTCCCTTTGTTCAACCGACTTCTCCTCCCAGTTTCCATTGTTCTCGAGGCCCTCCACCAATCAAACCCCCGCAGCTATCCTCGACGTCCGCGCTTTCCCCCCTCTCCAGCATAAAACCCCCCTAGCTCAAAGCATCCACAGCACAGCTCACAGATCTCAAGCTAGAGAAGGGTCACGCCAGTCGGTAGTGGAGACGCCATGTCCGAAGAATGCCATGCCGGGCACGATGGTAGTGGTTCGTATGTTATAGTTTAGCTTTTGAAAGTTTAATTTAGGACCCCCATATTCTAAATTTTAGTTTAATCGTAGCTTTAACTCTCTAGCTAGAGAATATTATGGTGGAGACGCCTGTAGCGGCATCGTAGGTTTCCTCTCCCCATAACGTCAGAGTGGTTCTCTTTCTAAAAACCAAATTTTTCCAGTTTACTTTAAATGGATTTTTAATTTAAACTAAATGACGGTTTGATCTTTGTGGAAGTCAAATTGAAACAAACTGATGCCTAAGTGTAAAATTGCCGGGCTTTTTATTACTTAGAACAGTTCTCGAGGGAACTAAGGGAGGTTGATCTTTTTGTACTTGGAAAACTTAGAAACATAACTGTGGACGGTTGATCATAAGAAATATACTGTCAGATAGACTTTAATCAGTTGCGGCTGTCAAGTCTTGCGGGTGTCTCCGGGAGCACCCATGATTTACTTTTTCTAATTGTGAAAATTTAAACTTTATTCAAACCAAGTGTGTTTGTCTGAATTGTGAATTGTTACTTTGTAAATTCAAACTTGTTGCTTTTAATTAATTTGATTCAAAAGCTTTCACGGAAGCAAACTATAATGTAAAGTGTACTTTCATTCTCTGTCACAAAAATAAAACCAGGAGTTTTAAGCTTCAGTCGTTTGCTAGAATTGATTAATTGTATTTTAGTGTAAAATTAAATATGTAGCCCATCTTTAGATTTTAGCTAGTTAAACAGTTAAATCCACCATTGGTGGCAGCGATACCGACAGTTTAAGGCTAGGCCCCTTTAATTAGGACCGGCGCTTCATCCCCCATGCTGGGACAGTGTCCATGCTGTGTTGAATAACGTAAAAAGTCGTCATTAACACCAATTAACCTCAAGCTGAAACTCCACGTACACCAGGGAAACCGGGGGCGTTACAAGCACCTAAGCCGTCGTAGCGTCCGCCGTTACAGTATACCGATGCGGATGTGGTCGATTATTCAACTGGCACTCTGCGAGATAAGGCTCATGAAAATTCCCCTTCTGGGCCCAGAAGGTGCTAACTCGCTCTCATGTTCCATTGATCAAGCCAAGATAATTACCGTACACTCTTCCCAACACAGTTTGTCTACAGTTCCGCAAGAAAAACGCTTCCCTTCACCCCTGGGCATTGATGTCACTAGTTTGTGATTCTTATGAAAACTAGCTCTATTTCAGTACCTGCCAAAGCGTTTCAGGCTGGCTACTGCACACGCACTGTCCGTCGCAGTTGCGAAGCCGGGTTCGCCATTTTCACCTCGTTTCCGATCGTCGGCTAAATCCACAAACTTTAGTTTGTTGTCACCGTTATCGTCGTCTTCATCGTTACTTCCATCCATCCTGTTCGGGCGCCAGATTTTGCCAGGATTCTTCCATCAATCTCCGAAAATCAATGACTCAAGGAATGAAGTTGTTAAAGCGGGTTTAATGCACATGAAATACAGGATTACAGCTCTCTTGGTTCGCTTCAGCCTCACTCCTTCTGCGCGCATGCGCGGCTTGTACCCTCCAGGCTGGATTGGTCGCAAAGGGGAGGAGGTGGGTGTGAGACCATTCTCACAAGGTCTGATATCTACCCCAAAACAAAACTTGTTAAGGATTCCCGCCAAGCTTTTCATCCGTGTGAAGTCGTGATATCAAACGCCAAGCGCTTTCGCCAAACTAATCCCACCGGCTAAGAGTTCACACGTTACATGAAATAATTGAAAACTGCACAGTAAGCAATTTTCATATATTTCATTAAACCTTCGAACTCTTAGTCGGTGGGATTAGCTTAGCGAAAGAGCTTGGCGTTTGATATCGCGACTTCACATGGCCGAAAAGCTTGGCAGGAATCCTTAACAAGTTTTGTTTTGGGGTAGATATTAATTTAGGTATAAATTAAATAAATAAATACAATAGTTTGGCAGCTAAATATCCTTTTCTTCTTTGAATGATGCTTCCTTCAAACTGAACTAAAAACAGAACGAGAGAGGAGCCGTGCAGTTCAAGGAATTGGCGCCAGAAGGCGTAGATGTACAGAGAGTGCTGTTCCACTGCTGTTAGTTGCTGTATTCCTCCTCCTTCCTTGTCCATTGGTGGGGAGGGGGAAAACAATGTTCATGTTGTTTCCTCATGGTTTAGCCCCCTAACTACGAACTACAATTCTGCAATTGCTTAAGAAACAAACTTTGCAGTAAATGTTAGAAATACGTACACAATACTGCCTACATTGCCATTTAGTGAAATGGAATTTAAAAAGCAACTTTGGTTGTTTACTGAGCAAAGAGCCTTGTAATTGGCTACTATTATGTTAGAGTGACGGGGCTGAGGTCCTATCAAGGTTTGAGGGCGAGATAATACAGTCAATAAACACAGGCCATGCCGATACGTGTTAACGGGCTTTTTTTTAAACTACAATACTGCTGTTAACTGTTTGGAGTGATCATCATCCGATGTTCCAGCTATGGCAATGTCATCAAAATATGGTTGAATCCTCGGTTGATATTCAAACACAGCATCCATAGCTTTCTGAAAGATTTCAGGGGCTACCTTTATCCCAAAAGGTACCACGAGGCAGCGATATCGGTCACTTGGGGTAATAAATGTGCAAATTTTGGAGCTCGCTTCATCCAGCCTCAACTGCCAGAATGCATCGGCAGCATCCTGTACTGTGAACTTTTTGGCCCCCTGCATTTTTGCGAAAATCGAATTCAGGCATTGGAAGTGCATAATGCTCACGCTGCAGTGCTTCATTCAGACGACGTGGATCAAGACAGATCCTAACTCGACCATCAGGCTTATTAGCTAAGACCATGGGATTAACCCCCTCGGTTGGTTCAGTCACCTTGATAATTACGCCTAGACTTACCATCCTGTCTAGCTATGCCTTAACACTTTCTTCCAGTGCGTAAGGAATTTTTCTTGCTGCTGTGACGACTGGGGTAGCATCAGCCTTCAAACGCAGTTTCACTTCTCCTGGGAGGCAACCTAGTCTCTCAAAAACATCTTCGTAACTCTTTAAGATCGCTTGGCAGTTCACATCAGTGTTTTTTGTGTTGGTTGGCTTTTGATCATTTACTTGGAAAATTCGTTTAATGAGCCCCAACTTTTCACACGATTTTGCACCTAAAATTGTTGGTGAGTTTCCTTTTACCCCAAGAACAAAAAAAATCAGGTCTTCTGTTTGGCCTTTCACTTTACAGTGCAGTTTACAGCTTCCTAAGATTGGGATGTCATTTCCATCATAGCCAGAGATTCGTTGTTTTTTGTAAGGTGGGTCTGTTGGGCCAACTGTTAAAAAATTGGCTGTGGGATGACGTCAGGATCTGCTCCCGTATCTAATTTAATTTGAATTGGCTTCGTGCTAATGTCAATCGTAGTCCAATAACGTTTATTTTCACTCAAAGCATCAACGTACTGTAAACGAGCGCCACCGAAAATCGCCTGTTTTTCAAAAATTTAAAAATTTTTTTTTCTCGAGGCATCCAAATGCCTCGCCGTTTTTGCAATAATGGTCCGATTCTTACAAACTCTTCGACATTCAATAGCCTGTCCAAATACAAGACTCTTGGGAAGCCCAAATCCGGACTTTCCATCTGAAAGACTCTCAAATCTACATTTGAAGATCGACTAAAACCACCAGCAGCGCTACTGCATCATGGCCGCCATTGTTATAATTTGTATTTATGTATTTTGATTTATCACTCTTATTTTCGGGCATAAAGCCTGCAAACACTAGTTTAGTTGAATTTTAGGATGATTTTACAGACAACAATTTGACGTGTGATATTTTTTATTGTGTTTGAACGATCGCAACTACTATGAAAAATTTCCACTTAGATCAAACATAGTCCTTTAACTTTAAAGTTAAACCTCCAAATTAACTTCATGCGTTTTAGCATACCACTAAGCTAGACTATTTATTCACTTGTTTAGCCTTTTATAATAATCGTTTGTCCCCAGAAACGCTGCCATTAGTCCAAGTCTACCGGACACGAATTTTAGTGTATATATGTTTTAGTTCTCCTCTCAGCCCGACTGGACCCAACCAAATGCTACTGCTAGCTTGATATACTATTAAAACTAAAAGAATTCTTAAAAACATCTGTTTCCAAGCAATTCCGTAAGTCAGACTGTGCAAAAACTTCGATTCCCCCTTTTTCCCCCCCTCGATTCCCCCCCTCTCCAGCCAAAACTAGTTGTGGTGTATAACACTGCAGTTTTCGGTTAAAGCTTGTAAATTTAATAGTAATGCTTTCTGCATTACCCAAAGCCAAGTATCAAGCTTTAACATGAGCCTATTCACGTTGCAATCATGTAAATATTCAATCCGTAGTCAATAATACAAAGTAGAGGCCTATTTCCCAATGTTCAATTTAGTAAAACTCAAAACAGGCCTGTCTTTTCCGTTTACATCTCCCTACTCCTTCAAACGGCTCTGCACCCAGTCCCTTTGTTCAACCGACTTCTCCTCCCACTTTCCATTGTTCTCGAGGCCCTCAGCCAATCAGACCCCCGCAGCTATCCTCGGCGTCCGCGCCTACTTCCGGTATTGTGTATAAAACCCCAGCCCCCGAAACTCAATCGTTAGCACAGCTCACAGATCTCAAGCTAGAGAAGGGTCACGCCAGTCGGGAGTGGAGACGCCATCTGTGGGATGCCATGCCGGGCAAAATGGCAGTGGTTCGTATGTTTGTTGTTAGCTTTTGAAAATTTAATTTAGGACCCCCCAAGTCTAAATTTTAGTTTAAAAACGTAACTTAAACTCTCTCTAGCTAGGGAATATTATGGTGGTGACGCCTGTAGCGGCATCTTAGGTTTCTCACCTTATAACGTCAGAGTGGTCCTCTTTCTAAAAACCAACTTCTTTCTTATTTGTTTTAAACATTAATTCAAATAACTGACGGTTTGATCTTTGTGTGGGATTCATTGGTTATTCACTCCAGACGGACTTTATAAGTAGCCGAGGCTTTTATAATTTGTGGAGTTGACTTGTAAACAGCAACTCTGGGAGGTTTAAGGCTCTGTTTTATCACTCAGAAACAAAACTGTGAAACGGTTGATCTTTCATGCGTGTTTGAAACATACTGTTTGATAGTTTGTAACCAGCCGAGGCTGTTCAATCTTGCGGACGTCTCTGCGGAGCGTTCAATATTATTTTTTCTATTCGAAAAATTAATTGATTGTTTTATTCTGAAACACAAACGTCGTTTTAGTCAAAACTTGTGAAACCGAATTACATGTTGTAAATTCAAACTTTGTGCTTTTAAATACTTTATTTCAAAAGCTTTCGTGCAAACTAAATAAATGTAAAGTGTGCTTTTCATTCCCTGTTGTTATAATAAAAACCAGGAGTTTTTAACTTCAGTTCGTTTGCTAGTTGGTTAACTGTTTAAGTGTAAATAAATATGTAAACCATTTTTAGTTTGGCTCTTGATAAACGGTTAAATTTCCATCGCTGGTGGCAGTGAAATACCAGCAGTATTAAGGTTAGGCCCCTTTAATTTAGGACCCTGCGCTCCATCCCCCATGCTGGGACAGTAGCCCGTGCTGTGCTTATGCCATAAAAGTCTCAATAATCACCGCAACACCTTAAGCTGAATATCCGTGTCAAACCAGGAAACCGGAGGCGCTACAAGCACCTGAGCCGTCGTTGCGTCCGCTGTTACAACTGGTGGCAGCGGTGGGATGAACAGGTGCTGTTCCCGTCAAGCGTTTCCCCCCTGCCATGCTACAAGCAAGAAAACCTAGAAGGATGCAAGCCACTTCCAACTAGACGTCAGTGGTCCCGACAATACGGCCACGAAGCAGATGCCTGTGACTACGTTACACAAAGTCACGAAGTAGATGGTACTAAAGCTATAAAATAGTACAACCACCGCCCAGCAGCCCCAACAACTGCCGGCGCCAGGAAGCAGCAGCTGCCGTTGTAGCGTCCGCCGTTACAGTACAAACTGCCCCAAAATAAACAGTCGACGTCATTTGCGATCGCAGCAGCCTGGCTTCCAGTCTCATCGTCATTTTCCACTAGTTGATGGATTTTTGTTGATTGACAGACACGTGAAAAGTAGTTATTTTTTTGGCATTTGAAGCACTTTTGACCATATGCGGGACAATTTATAGGCGCGTGTGACAATCCACAGTTCTGACAATCGTAATTGAACGAACGATCTTGGCCTTTTTGCTGATACCAAGAATTGATACCTTATAAATTCTTGCTGATACTGATGTTCGGATTTTTGCTGTCGCGATCGGTAATTGGAGGCTTGGCTCCGCTGGCCTCGTTGAGAGTATTGTTGCTTAGCAACGAGTTGACTGACGGGAAGGCTGTCTTTCATCTCGGCTAGTTGCACTTTAGACGCCTCTGCAATTCGACACATTCCAATGGCCTTAGCCAAATCTACGGTTTGGTCACGCATTAATCTGTATTGCAGTGACTCGTCAGCCACGCCTGCTGTCAATCTGTCTTTCACAAGGGGATCTTCTTTGTCACCGAAATCACAGTTTCTTGCATACGATTTAATTTCCGCCACAAATTGATCGATCGTTTGGCCTGGCTTCTGAACGCACGTGTTAAATTTTTGGGAGGAAACCGAGACATTCTTGTACGGTTTAGAATAAAGCGTGAATGCGTCGAGAATGTGTTTCACCGTTTGTGCATCACCTGTGTGGCCTGCTGAAAACGTCAACAAGTTTTTGTAAATTTTGTAACCTGCCGGCCCAATCAAGTTCAAGAGAAGATTTCGCTGTTGGAGTTGTGGTTTTTCTGCATAGCCGATCGCACTAACGGAAATTTCGTAGCTCTCACGCCAGACCTCCCATGACGCAGCCGGGTGCTGGCCCTCTTCAAAATCGGGAGGCGGTTTGGCAAAGTTAAATTCCATTTCAGAACTGTAAAACGTACGTCAACGTATAGTCGGATTTTACTTTGACACCATGTTATGTAAGAGGGACGGGGCTGAGGTCCTATCAAGGTTTGAGGGCGAGATAAAACAGTCAATAAACACAGGCCATGTCGATATGTGTTAACGGGCTTTTATCTTCTGTACTAAGCGGGAAAACTACATCTAGGAGCGCCACTTACGGCACGGTCTAGAATCAATATTACGTTTTGGCTATTGACAAATGAGCATCTTATATTTTAGCCGATATATAACAGCTACAAGTTGGCCTCGAAAATCCTTGAATGAGCGTGAAAATTGTAGGTGAGAGCTAATTGATATTCGTTTGTTGTGTACGAACCCTGTATCTTCATCTCTACCTTTTTGTCTAGAAGAATTTTACGTCTATAAAATTTCACATTCATAATTAACACATTTGGCATTGCCCAATCAGCCGTTACATCAGCAAAATTAAAACGGTTTGGTTTATTGTATGTGCATGCTTCA
This sequence comes from Lithobius niger, assembly GCA_023313725.1. Lineage (NCBI taxonomy): Eukaryota > Metazoa > Arthropoda > Chilopoda > Lithobiomorpha > Lithobiidae > Lithobius > Lithobius niger. The sequence continues at coordinate 8,622 of JAHWFP010017506.1, read as the reverse complement.
CATGCTAAAGCTTTTTCATTCCCATTTTTGAGCACCTGGCTAACAAACGCTGAATTTTGTTCGCTTCGCTCACTCAATCAGCGCATCCCCCTTCAGTTGCTCCTCCCGAGGTTGATGTTAGTCCACGCAATAAAGTTGGAATTGCTCACTCAATCATAATTAATCTCTTCTCGTTGGCAGATCATCTGCTTGGCGTTGACACTAGCACGTGTCTAGATTAACCAGCAAACTTGGCGCATTACCAAGACATACTTCTTTAAAAAAAATTGTTTTTTTTTCCTACTTGATTGGACCCTGTGCTCACGATCTGCATTTTGTTTGCAACTTTTCTTGCTATGAAAGACTCCCTGTCTCTTGATGAGAATTGTTGTTTCTATGTGCCGTTCGGATATGTAGTACATTACCTGTCAATTTTTGCATACCTTTCCAGAATGCTGTCTTTCCCCTTGAGGTTTTTTAGTTGTTCAGAGCCGTCCAGCTGAGTAACGCAAATGCGCTCCTCCTATAAAAGCACCGAAGCGCGGCCAGTAGTCATTTTTTACCCTCTAGCCCTCCACAGAGTGGACAGTGAACACGCTTTAGTTTTTCCCGTAATTTTTCGTTTTTCATCGCACTTCACCAACCTGAAGAATCTTTTGTCCAATAGAAAGATTTAAAAGCATGTCGCCCAAGAAGACATCTCTTTCGCCAGCCCTCTGTCCGCAGACCCCGATGTTGTTGTCAGCCCGTCGCCCACTCCACCAGCATTACCTTCGGACTCGTCATCTCTTTCAGAAGTAGCACCTTCGCCCCGACCTTCACCAGGCCCACTATTTGCCGTCGCCGACTCGCAAATCCATGGAGGTCAACCTTTGAAAATGTATTTCGCCCTTCGGAAATCCATGACTCTACACAGCCCAAAGACCAAGGTTTCAAAGGCAGGCTCCAATCATCATCACTCAACAGCCAAACTTCCACTCGTTCTTTCGTCTTGATCCACACGCCGCACACGCAATCCGCCTTCGGCCCCTCCTTCACCGCTTTACGATCAACTTCTGTCCTCCAAGTACGATGATGGGAAGACCCAATGGCGCCACGAATGAAGCTCCATCCCGGAAGACCTCACCACCAGTCAGCCCATCGCCTGCTGGAGCTGCTGTGGTCGTCGGCCCATCGTTCCTATTTCGTCCGGATCTTCGACCGCACAGTTGATCTCTTGACGATTCTCTTCATTTGACGACTCTCTTTCACTCAAAGTTTCTCTTTCATTTGAAGCCCCTTCATCAAGACCTTCAGGCAACAATGGGAAGAATCAAAGGCGCCCTGCACGATGCTTCCTGCCGGACGTTCTTCCCACCAGCCAGCCCATCGCCTGCCGACCCTACGTTGTTGTCGGTCCGTCGTCTCCTCTTTCGTCCGGACCTTCATCATCTATCATCTATCGATCATCTATCTTGCTTGGCGTTCCAATATGAATCGGCTTCTTCACCAAGCATCAACTCTCACATGCAACGAAAGACTTTGAATTTAATGAATGGCTCGGCCACCTGGGATCTCTCTTTTGTCCTTCTCGTTTTGCTCCATAGCAAGTCAACTCAAGACATGCAAGCACCTCACACGGCCTTTGTGGTTACCAAAGCTTCTTTGGACCCACTCTATCGACCTTTCACAAAAGACTTCATTGTCATCAACAGAAGTAAGACCTCCATGTCACCTCTTCCCGTCATCAGGACCGTCTTGGAGTCCTTTTTTGTTCCACCACGACAGGCCCAAATCAAATCCGATGTTAACTCACAAGACCATCTCTAATTGTCACGGAAGGCTAAAAGCAAAGCCTACAACAACTAACTAGGCTTGCAGATGACCTTACCCGTCATCAAAGCCGCCTTAGACGTCGCTTTTGTTCCACGGAAAGCTAACAGCAAAGTTAAAAAAAAAAGTCATCTCCACTGCGAAAACTCTGTTGTAGTTCTAACAGGCGGCTCAGCCTCAGCTGCCTCCTGTCATCTACAACGACTGCCCGTCTTTCGTCTGAGACAGACAGAATTCTTCCACCACATCTCAGTTTTTCTCCAGCTTCAAGGACTTGCTGACGCCCTCCACAACACCCTGGCTCTCAGCTCAGGGGCCGCCTTTCGTCTGACTACGGCTTTGGCATACACACCATCAACTCTGTCAATAAGTCAGCTTTTCACGACAACACTTCAAAGGACATGACCACCAAAACCTTTCAATGATCGATAAGCCACATCACAAGATGCAAGCTCTACCGTCACTGATGTCACGACAGCTGCTGGGGTCTGCTTCTTCTTCAGGGATCACCCTATCACTTTCAACCGATCCACGATCACCGTACCTCACTTCAGTCCCTCCATTGGCTGGCTCGAATCAGCACTGCTGTGAAATCGACTTCCACATCTCTTGTTCCGTACTGTAAAGGCTGGCCATCGAAAAACACTTCGTTTTGCAAACGAACAATTTTTTTTCTCTGAGCGCCCAAATGCTCGATTGTGTAAATCTCGCCGTTTTCTTAATAATGGTCCAAATCGGTCAAACTCTTCGACATTTAATACCCATCCATAATATCTACCTCTTGGGGAAGCCAAAATACGAAAATTCCGTCTAGAAAACCCACAATCAACAATTGAAAATCACTCAAAACCAACCGTAGCGCTCCTTTATCGTGGCCGCCATTATTGAAGACTTGTACTCGTGTATTTTGATTTTATTCTTTCTATTCTAGGGCAAAAAGCCCGAAAACACTAGCTTAGTTGTAGTTTAGGAGGGGCTTCCATTTATGGTACTTAACCTCACATACATGTGGATACAGATAACCATTTTTGAGTGTGATATTTATTATGTTTTAACGATCGCAAGCCTTATGAAAAATTTCCACTAAGATCAAAACGTTGTCCTTACTTTAAAGTTAAGCATTTGGATGCTTAACTTAACTTTAAAGTTAAGCATCCAAATTAACTTCATGCATTTTAGCATTCAACTGAGCTAGATTACTTATATATTTATTTAACCTTTTTATATAATCTTTTGCCCCCAGAAACGCTGCCATTAGTCCGAAATAATTCGACATCGGCATTCTACCGGACACAAATTTTGGTGTATATATGTTTGTTTAGTTCTCCTCTAAAACCCGACTGTGACCACCAGAACGTTACTACTAGCTTGTCCTACTATTAAAACCAAAAGATAATTTAAAAGATCTGTTCCCAAAGCAATCAGAAAGTCAAACTGTGCATAAACTCCGAATCCTCAATT
>JAHWFP010017505.1:0-11305 GCA_023313725.1 Lithobius niger | reverse complement strand
CAAAAAACGCAACGTTTCGGTATCTTGGTTGGGACTGTTATCAATCAATCAATCACACAAAAAATGCAACGTTTCGGTATCTTGGCTGGGACTGTTATCAATCAAACACTCACATAAAAAACGCAACGTTTCGGTATCTTGGTTTGGACTGTTATCAATCAATTAATCACACAAAAAACGCAACGTTTTGGTATCTTGGCTGGAATTGTTATCAATCAATCAACCACACAAAACACGCAACGTTTCGATATCTTGGCTGGGACTGTTATCAATCAAGTAATCACTCCCCCCCCCCCAAAAAAAAAAAATAACAACAATGCAATGTTTCGATATGTCATATGGGAACACTGATCAATCTCAATCAAACAATCACAAAGAAAAACGCTACGTTTCGATAACTTTGTTGGAATCGTTGTCGCCTTAAACGGCACTACAACTTCCAAAAACATATCCTTACATTCAGCTTCAAAGGACGGCCCAGACTAACGTGAACTTCAATGCTGCTTTAACAGGAAAGTATAATACAGAACCCATTTAATCCTCAACGGACGGTATCCAACTAATATGGAGGATAACAAAACGTGCCGCGGAGAAGGTAGCTTCCAACACAACCACTGGCCTTTTTCCTTTTTTATAAGGTCTTAATGGACTTGGATGTGTGCTTGTGTGTCCTTAACATGGGTCCTCCTGTTATTCCATTATCGGGTCAATGGAGGCCGAGAAGATAAGAGCTTGTTAAGGGCTGCCGAGTGTCGACGAGGCCTTTGCTTCATTCTCGTTCTCTCTTTACCATCGTCTTGTTGAAAGCTTCATCATAATTGACGTCGGGGCCTCCCAAATTAAGGCTGAGGCGGCAAAGAGGTAGGCAGATGACAAAAAAACAGACCACACGGCCAGCCAACAACGTCCTAATGACGAGGAGCCGACAAGCAAGCTGCAACTCTTAATGAAGTCGTTGAGAGATTTTAAGCAACTTAACTCTCTCACCGCCAAAGTCGATCTCTCCCGGGTCGCACGAAAGATGTAAAAGGTATTGCAATGAAAGTGGTTTGGAGAATTTTCGGGGGCAAAACCATACACGTGGGCTGATCGTGGCTCGTATAATAAGGATAATAAGTGAGATAGTGAATGGGTGAAAAGAATTTCGCTGGAAGAATGGAATGGAAAGAAGTAGATTATCAACCATAAGAGAAAGAAACGGAAACCAAAAGTCAGTACAAAAAGACACATAAACAGTACCGCAAAAAGGACCAAGTACCCGTTGGAGAAAGGATTCCTATCTCCCCCCCCCCCCCCATCTGAAATGTGGAACAAAATTTGCAAAACTAGACCAGGCATTTCTTCCCCAACAACAACAAGAATATTGTAGTCACTTTAAAACAGCGTTCAAAACGCCTTGTGGGCTTAGTCACGACTTGATCGCTTCCAAATCGCATGCGGTTTTATCAAAAGTCACGTGCGATAGAATGGGCGAGCTATAATTTTGGCGCGCTCTTTGGTAAAACCGCATGCGATTTGAAAACCGCAACTCGAGCCCCTGGTCCTTGTTAATACCTTCATATACAGATAGAAAAATTGAAAAGCAGTTCATCGGTTCTAAGTGAGAGCAAAATTTACACATCAAGGAGAAGAACAACAACAAGAATATTGTAGTAAAATTAAAATAGCATTCAAAAGCCCTAGGCCTTGTTCATATCTAGGTTTTAAGCTACAAAAGTTTAAATTCTGTTCATTGGTTCGATCTCCAAGTGACGACAAAGAGAAACAACAAAAACTACAACAACAGCAACAAATCACCATTCTATGGAGGATAAACGCTTCGATTGTTGTCATTAAAGTTTTTAACGCAGTGAAACAGTTAGTCCTACGACACGACTCCAAATACCGAATTTCGTTGGTCTATGTCAATTCTGTGAGAAATTACAGGGTTTCGAAGGTTGACGTTTAACATGGAAGTTAATGCAGAGGCTTACATAATAAGGACCGCGTGATTAGATTTATGAAGTTTTTCTAAAAAAAAATAATATTTTTCTTTCCAATTTAAAACCTTGGATATAACAATTTGCTTTAACTTTCCAGTTGTTCGTTGAGAAAGCCCTTTAGGCGAACTTTACAAAATACCGATCCATCAGGAACGATGGATCCTTGCAATTGAATACTTCCTTCTCCCCATGATATCTCCATTTTAGGATAAACCGCACAATGGTACGGGTCGCGCATGAATCAGATAGGTCGGCTGTTAAATTTGCTTCGGTTAAGTGCACAGGATCATCATGACCATTATCATGCATTATCATCATCATTACCATCATCAGTCACACCACCACATGGGACCCAATTACCACCGGATTGACGAAAATCATTAGGGACAATAATTAAACGGTGAAATCAATTCAAGCTAAATTGGGGAGTAATGAATAGCGATTAGCGATCTGTTCACTTGTCTATTTGTATGCGTCGCTTTTCAAACCGACACTGAATCCCTTTAAAATGTATTCGTTGTAAACGCAATACGTGTTTATCTGGTTACATCCCCAAGGTTACGTCGCTACGTTGGACCGTCAGCCCGTTACGAACCTAGAGCTTCCCTGTCTCAAAAATTCGTCTAGACGACCGTGTGATCGATTTGTTGCTAGTCCCGTGCTCTGTTTATTTCAGAACGATGCGATGTTTGCCTTCCTCCGTCTTTCTAACCCTTTAAAAGCATTGCGATGTTCATAGCAACTTCAAAAAGTGGCATATTTTAATAGCAATGATGCATCAAATCAATAGGTTCCTCGAACTGCAATACTATAACTTGTAAAAGATAGAATATTTGCGTATTTCCTACCTCTAGCTGATTAGCGTTGGTTATTCACTGACACATAATGTCGTTTAAACTTGTTAGTACTATAACTAGCTGGTCCCGACGTAATATGCCGGACGCCATGTTGTCACACTGTCTCGTTTGTTGTCGCACTGGCGTTTTTAGTCTTCTGTACAGCCGTACCGGCTGAGAAGACTATTGCAACGCCTTTGTCCGTCCGTCCGTCCGTCGCTTTTTTCAACTTCGCAACGGTACCAGATATTGACGACCATTGTTTACAACGTTAGATTCAGTGTGAGAAGTTAGTTAAATAACATGGCAAGTTAAAACATCGTTACTTCCTCATAGCTAATAGACTTCTTCGACGTAACTAAATTAAATAATAACATTTGATCGTTTAATTTAAATCCTAAATTAAAATCCTCAGTAAAAACAAATGGATTTTAGCTTCGTTTAAAATAGTCTCGTCGCATTGTTGCATGAATGAATAAATAGGCTTACCGTCAAACTAAATTCTCCATTATGCCTATCTGCTACTTACGAAATTCAAACTGCCTGTTTTAAATTAGGCCTAAAAAAGGAAAATTAGGCCTAAAATCATGTTACCATGGCAACGTGAAGTTGCTACGAGTCGCTGTTAGCTTCATCAACAGCATCTTTCTCGTCATTTCCTTACTACCACTGATCTATATAGGCTATACGTTGCGCGTTATGTTGTAACACTGTAACTGTGTGCCTGAAGGCGCAACGTGTTGCAAAAATGAAGGCTTACTATACAATTCATATCTCCGTTTTTAGCTGCTACGTACGAAATTACAAATTACGAAATTAGGCCTATAAAGCTGACAATTACTCATAAAAAGTAAAATAGGCCTAAAAGCTAACATATTTTTAACCGGCAATTGTGATGGCGTCTGCGAGAGAGCTGTTGTAGTGCATGATAGAGGTGTGCGCCTCAACATTGGAAGTGGAGGAACTGTACAGAAGACCGGTGCGACTAGGCAGTCGCTGTAGCCACTTGTTACTGTTGGGGAACCAGAATTTGATTGCTTCGAGTTTTCCGTCAACAATAGATGTTGGAATATTTCGTTGTTACTACTATTTCGCTGTGACATTACCTTTCACATTACAGGCAACTCGTCCTTTTTCCTCGCTACCTGCCATTTAGTCTAATTCCTTTAATCCCACGCCACATTTTTGGCTTTTTAAGTCCTGAAGTTTCTGTTTGAGTAAGTGCACATATACACGCAATGAATCTAGATTTGTTTGAAAATAAACAAAGTAGTTGAAGAGCCCTGTGGTGGTGACTCATGCTCATGTCGATTGAGGCACGAAAAAGATCCTGGGTTTTCACTTGGATTTCTCTAGCTAACTTCACTGTTAGGGTTCGGCTCCCCTAAGAAACAAGAACACCAACCAACCAACCAACCCAACCCAATCGAACTCAATCCATCATGAGTTATAGCAAAGAGGTAGGATTTCAGGATTTTAGGCAACCAAACTGGAGGAATAGTAATTTTTGGACCGCAAAAAATGACATTTTCAGCAGTCGAAGTTTCTTAAAACGCCTCAGCTATGGCTTCGGGGGGGGGGGGGAGCACCCCAAACCCCCCCCCCCCCCATCCCCCCATGATGTGAATGGTTACACGGTTTAGAAGCTAACAGTATCTGCAGGAAATCGTTTGCAGACAGTGTCAATAGACATACCTAAAGTATATTTTTTTGTGAGGGGGGGGGGGAGTTCAAATTATATATTTTTGAGCGGGGGTCAAGATTTTTTTGAGGATTTTGGAAGAGGGTAATCAAAAATTTGGCTTGAAGGCATAAGTAGGTCATAAGCTAACTGTTAGTAAAAGGTGAAGACATATGGCCACGAGCAAATCAAAAAACAATGTAAATCAATGTAAAACATGATCAGAAAACACATGATCAGAAAACACATGATCAGAAAACAATGTAATCACTACTAGAACAACCAGCACAGCATAGTTGCATATGCTATCACACCTCAAGGACAAGCTTGTAATATGGAAGGTGCCGTTAAGTCCAATTCACCCTGCATTCAACGAAATGCCTATCACTAGCCGTTCCACTGTAGCTGTTTTGCAAGTATACCTGCTGAAATCTGTTCTTTTTTTTTCTTTATCTTTTTCGCACATCGCGTGTGACTTCCGGTTGAAAGGCCCCATCCGAGTTTTCCGGTATTCGGCTGGGCCTCGGTCCATCCGCCCATTCCTAGGAGCAGATTGCGAACCCATGGTCAACCTAGACTCGAAGAAAAAAGCCTCTTAAGCAGTGGTATTCAGCGCCCCCGTCACGTGACCCTTAAGCCTAGATTGGCACGGCGAAGGAAGGAGGGTTGCACGACAGACAGAAAAGTAGAGAAAGAGCATTCTCTTGGTATGGCCATGGGTCCCAGAAGAAACACCAATAAAGACTTCCCGGAGAGCCCCGAAAAGAAATATAAGCTCAAGATTGATAGCTGCAAACCAATAATAGTCTCTCACTCTTCCACCAACAGAACCCCGAGTTTTGAAGGCCAGAGTGACTCCAAAACCTGGATTAAAGAAGGGGAAAAAAGAAGAAAATCCTTTGAAAGTGACTCAGAGTACACGTTCGTCTACAAAAGAAAAGGAGCTTAAAAGAGAAAAAGTATACGAAAAAAAATATTAATAACACTAACGATTCGATCTGAGGAAACAATTTCGACGACAGGCTCTTTAAACACTTGGCTGCAGTTGCAGGGGTAGATCTGAGTTACGCGAAGTCTATCGTCAGTTAACTCTCGACGATCATGCATTACTTCCCAAAGAACCTTGCTATCCGGATCTGTTTCTCAGTTTGTCTACCCTTGAAGAAGATGGATTGTTCAACATCATATAAAATTTCTTGTATTGTAACCACGAGATCAAAAAAAAAAGGGTTTCAAAGGGTTTAACGAGCATTAACCACTCCTGGTCATCTGCGCGAAAAAAAGGGTTAAAGGGTTTAACGAGCGTTAACCACTCCTGGTCATCTGCCCGAAGCCCTAAGGCCCTACTCCTGGTCACCTGCGCGAAGCCATGCCAGCAACAATGTGTAGCATAGCGCCCTGTTAACAAAACCCTGGTTGACCCACTCCGAACTGTCATTCCATCCCAGGCTTTCCAATTAGTAAATTACATTTTGAAATAATTATAAGAAATTTCCTTCCAAACTTTCCTTCATAAAGCTCTTATTTCAGTCATCATGCCTTTAATTCTCGTGTTAACTTCACTCCCTTTCCATTGGTTTGTTTTGTAGAGGATTGAGCAGTGGTAGGCGAGTCTTCTAACATCAAAACCTGAACATTAAACAGCAATTACCCTTACCACTTAGCTGACATTCCTACACAAGTTAATTTTTGTCAGGTGGGTCATTGCTCTCTATTTTACCATAATTTAAGCTTTTGTGCCGCATTATTATTTTTCCCCAAGCTTCGCCTGGGATTTTCTGTCCCCGTTCGTCCCCCTCCCCCTTCCTCCCACTCCCACTCCCTTCGTGCATGACGTCATTTAAGACTTGCTGCTGACATGACTGCGCATAGCAAATTGTTAGTCAAGGCAACAACGCACCAGTTTCAACTTTTGGCCAAAGAATTGACATGCTTGCCTGTTTTCATTGTAGGAGCTTCGGGGGTCGTTGTCGTCGTTTTTGCTGTGAGACTTTGCCTTATAAGTAATTTAAGATTAGGCAGTGGCAGGCGAGTCTTTTAACATCAAAACCTGAACATTAACCAACAATGGTCCTAAACTCTATCTTGCCCGTCCCTTCACCACTCAAATCACTGGCCGACCATTTCATTAGTCCACCCGTACTCCCAACCTTTGATGCCATACAGTTTAAAAGCGCGTACAGAAAAAAGTGAATGCTGAATACTTAGAAAAATGCTTCGTTTTCTTTGATTCGTTTTTACTTTCAGCAAATAAATACAAACAAAGTAGTTTGTAAACATTACTGGAGGTCAGTTCATGTAGGAACCCGTCCTGCATCCGTAGAATTATTACCATTATCCCATCACATATGGCCATATGGCTTCGTGCCATAGCTGTGATCCATCCAGCTTTATGTCAGTGGGTCATGAATCCAGGATATTTCAAACTTCAATCCATGCTTCAATCTGCCTCTGCCATGCGGATGAAATTGCCAAAGTACAATAATGCATAACTCGCGTGATCTCCATGTGCAATTACACGGCTTCAATAACCTTGACAACCTATATAAAGCCCAATTTTAAACTATAATTGTTATCTTTCATGTTTCCCCTAATCCCACCTATGCAGCAATTCATGTAAGCCCGTACATTTTCGGCTCAATTTAATTAGAATTCTTTTCTCCCAATTTTTCCTCAGACCCAACTTAAATAACACCGTCTTCCCGAACCCTCACAATTCATCCCTTTAATCCCATTACCTACGATTAGAAAGCTGGTCTTATATTGGCGACGAGCTTATTTACCACCAAAACAAGAAGTATTAAAGACTAGCGTATGCTCATCACTAATCCCAGTACCATCGAGAATCCTTCCCCTCCTCCCCTCCCTCCCACCCAGCAAACATTTTTGTAGTTCAGTTCAAACAGTTAAGGCGGTAAGGAAGTAGAACCACAGTGAAAGGATTGGTAAGGCTCGAAGTTCGTAAGGTTTTGGGGTTTTGTAGGGAGACTGGTAGATTTCGTCACCTGACCCAAGCAGGCAAGCTTTGGTTGGGTTGCTCCCCCTCTGTCTTGATCACAAAATTCACATGATAAAAGCTAAAAACGCGTAAGGCACCCACTGCCAGCCAATTTGTCAAACGCCATCTTGGAAAATAGCCCTTTTTCCAAGATGGCGCTTGAGAAGTTGGCTGGCACTGGTTACTCTGCGCATTTTTAGCTTTTATTATGTGAATTTTGTGATCAACACTCTAAACGGAGTTGAAAATTAAAGGTTTTGTTGTGTTACATAACCTGCTGAGCTGTATAAATCAGGGGACGTCCATTTAAAAAACTTCTTTGTTTCGCTGGCAAAATAATTACGGACTACGAAATCAATGGTAAGGAAAGAATGACACCAACTACAGCTGAGTTGTCTAGACCGCGTCCACCAAACGTCCATCACCACTGATCTATAAAGATTCAAAGTCCCCTAAGGAATGTTCTATAAGCGAAACTTATTTTCATTTGATTTTTACCCCGGCAATTTAAATTCCCGCATCAAGTTCCGAGCCACAATACTTCTTTTTTCTTGCGATTGTTTTCACCTCCAACAAGACGTCAGCTCGTAGCTTGGTCGCTAGGCAACAGAGTTTTTCAGCTTATTGCAGCTGCTTTATACAATATTAAAGAATATGACACTTCCATTTTTGATAATCTTGTCTAGACGGCCGTCAAACGCGTGTACCGAAGCTGGTGTTAAGCCATGACCAGACAGAAGAAAATTTCGTACGAAATGATGCATTTACAACGTACCTGCAAGCAGTGGCACGCAAGGGAGGGGGGGGGGGCCCCTTTTTGCTCTTTGAAAAAGAAATGGCCTAAAGGCCTGACCAGACTGGCTGCTCGCGGTAGCAAGGCGTTTCAGCATGGTTTACTAAAGAAGTCAAAATTGGTTAATACACGTAACACCAACCATACGATTGCAGCAATTTTGACCTGTAGGCATGCAGTAACCCATCGCTTCGCACGAAATTAGCTTCCATCTGCAACACGACGCTGGATGGTGTACAAAAGACATCAAAAACGACCGATAAACGCAACCCCGACAATACGATTGCAGCAATTTTGACCTTGTAGGCGTGCACACACCTCCGAGAGGGCAGGGGTAACTTTTAGCAAAAGGGCACGGTGAGGTTTTCTTGTTTGGGGGACTTTTCTTTTTTTTATTCTATCTTGTCACTTTCTTTTTTGCCCTTGGCATTGGGCATTTTTTGAAAAGGCAAAAAGGGTCCTCCCCCCCCCACTTCCTTGCACGCCATTGCTTGCAGGAACGTAGTAAACGCATCGCATTGTACGAAATTTTCTTCTGTCTAGTAACGGCTTAACACCAGCTTAGGTACACGCGTTTGACGACAGTCTAGACAAGATTATCAAAAATGGAAGTGTCATATTCTTTAATATTGTATAAAGCAGCTGCATTAAGGTGAAAAGATCTGTTGCCTAGCGACTAAGCTACGAGTGACGTCTGGTTGGAGGTGAAAACAATCGCAAGAAAAAAGAAGTATTGTGGTTCGGAACTTGATGCGGGAATTTAAATTGCCGGGGTAAAAATCAAATGAAAATAAGTTTCGCTTATATAACTTTCCTTAGGAAGCTTTGAATCCCTATAGAACAACGGTGGTGGACGTTTGGTGGACGACGTTTTGACAACTCAGCTGTGATTAGTGTCATTCTTTCCTTTCCTTACCATAGATTTCGTAGTCGGAAATATTATTTTGCCAGCGAAGCAAAGAGGTTTTTAAAATGGGTGTCCCCTGATACAGCCCAGCAAGTTATGTACCACAACAAAATCTTTAATTTTCAACTCTGATTAGAGTGTTGATCACAAAATTCACATAATAAAAGCTTAAAATACGCAGAGTAAACCAGTGCCAGCCAACTTCTCAAGCGCCATCTTGGAAAATATTTTCCAAGATGGCGCTTGACAAATTGGCTGGCACTGGGTGCTCTGCGCATTTTTAGCTTTTAACATGTGAATTTTGTGATCAACCAAGACAGAGGGGAGCAACCCAACCGAAGCTTGCTTGCTTGGGTCAGGTGACGAAATCCCTACCGGTCACATAGGGCACACAGGGGAATACCCAAGACAGCAGCAAGGGGATCTGAACCTCCAACGATGCTGCAAAGACCAACGAGAGCATTCTAGCAAAAAGTGGAAAACGGTTTCATCAGATTTACCGCAAACATCCCGAGGAGTGCCAACCCACCCAAGTCTGTCGAGATATGCACGTAACTGCACATGTCCAGTCCTCCCCCAACAATAGCTCCCAGCCAACTATATCCTGGCATCCCCACTTCAAGCCATCATTCCAATCCCAGCAGCTAAAATTGTAAGTGGATTTACACATTTATTAGTAGAAATTCTCCTCCAATTTTCCTCCAATTGCCCCAATTTAAGACATCATGCCCCTTATGTTTCATGCAACTTCACCCCCCATCCCATTAAGATTAATTATTTGTAAAGATTTTAGTAGTTTAAAAACACACACTTTGCAGCAGAACGCATAAAACTGGTGTAAAACTGTATCGAAGCTAAGTATTTGGCTTTAGATTTTTAAAGAAAAAATACACAAGACAGCAGCAAGTTACGCTTTGGTCAAACCATGGAATCGAATGATGTTTGTGAAAGAAGCAAAGTGGGATATACTGAACAGGGTGACTAATGGTGTGGCCAAAAATTAGGGTGGGGAAGGTGAAAAAAAGCACAAGTAGATAAAGAGATAGGAAAGGAGGGGCAAGGGATAGAATTAAAGCCACGAACATACACAGAATACGAAACTAAATTATAAAGGACAAAAAAGAAAGATTGATGAAGTAAAAAAAAAAAAACAGGAATTGGAAAACCCAGGGGGTAGGAAGCAAAGCACGGATTAAAAAATAAATAAATAAATAAATAAATAAATAAATAAATAAAATAGAGATGGGCTTCAAAATGCGAATTGAGGAAACTGGGGAGGAGGAACTATAGGACTCCTTTGTTAAGCTGATTATTCAATAAAGATTTATGATAAAAAGTAAAATTCTTAAAGTTAGACTGGAAGAAAGTAAGCCAAGTTTGCAAGTTGGTGTGTGTGGGGGGGGGGAGGGAGGGTTGTATTTTATCATGGTTTCATTGTAAATGTAGGTAGGTGGAAGCTTTCTAAACAGTCTGTGGCGCTCACTACTCATTGTGCTACGCATGTTTTGTCGACGCGACCAATACAAGAAATAATTTGTCGAAAATTCCGTATCGTTTCATTTGTTAATGCACTTGTGGTTTGTCTTCGCTGTCAGGAGCGGATTTTTACTTACCTAATAAGTTTTGTTATTTCTGAACAGGTCAGCCATCTATTATAGTCTGCCATTTTGTAAATACCTAATGATAGACTTCGGACATCCAAAGCAGGGCCAGAGGGCTGCTACAAGCTGTACAGAAGTCTAAAAATATTCCACCAATACGTTGGCTGAGCTCCCTTAACACAACCGGTCTCTTACCGCCCGTCATACCCAGCCAAGTTTCGAAATCGCCCATCTAAACTTTCTCACCATTTAGGGAGCTTGCACCGTTTCTCGCCCAGCCCGAAAGCTCCAGTCTGCAAACGTCAGCAAACGCAAGAAGTCAGGATGTCTAGAATTTCGAAGTGGTCTGGATTTTTTTCTTTCTTTTTCGTTTCTGGAGATAGTTTTCTTTTTCGTATTGGGGTAGAGAGGACGAGAGATGGTTGATAGACGGAAAAGCGGTGTGAAAAGATATTTTCTTTTTTTTTTTTCATCCCCGGAGATTTCTTGCCTCCTTGAGCTGCAACC
>JAHWFP010017493.1:0-10364 GCA_023313725.1 Lithobius niger | reverse complement strand
TGGCGGGAGCTTAGTGAATGTACTAATATCGATCCCACACAAAACTTTATGAACTTGGAGACGGATTTTGACTTAGAAACGGCTTTTAATGCGGAATTCATAGTGACGCTAGGTTGGCTCGGGTACGAGTCTCTTTACTCGACTCTATCAGCCGAGAGCATGGCCGAGAGGGATGAGAGGGCAAGAGAAGCGAGTGCTATCGGGTGCGTGGTGCCCTCTAGGGACACAACCGGACGATTTACCCATGTCACAGAGTGCAGAGGCTATCCGTGGGGCACTCCTGACACCTTGTGATCAGAGATTGAAAACGAAGCAAGAAATACAACATGTCTACTCCCACTTCCTATGGATGTGTGTGCATTTATACACTCCTGGCACAACCTTAGAAATTGAGACGCTGCACTGAGGCAATGCGACCCTCCAAACGGACACGCCTTTTGTTGCTTGTTTTTCCCGCCGGATGGCACAATCGCCTGCATCCTGTCTTGACGAACTTTATCTTTGAATAGTTCGTGCATCTCAAATACAGAAAAAATGTCAAAACAACGTCTTCTGAGAATTTTTCAAAGGTTTGGTAAAACAAAAAGTAGCTATAAAATGTTATTTTTACGAAATTATTCAATTTATTTGAAACAATTTAATTTTTAATTTTTCGTTTACCTGTGTCTGAAATAGGCTAATTATCGTGAACTCAATGCCACATGGCATGGTAGAAAACGAGGCTTAGGGAGAAAAATCGGTAAGGTTTTAAGTTGAATTTAACTTTAGATCTCGTAAATGGCACGTTTAACATACAGGGCAACTTAAAAGATCGTTTTTGTGGGTTTTTTTTAATAATTAATCGGTAGTAACCAAGGATGGTAAATGAACTTAATGTGCGGCCGGTGAAATGTTTGCATGCTTTCGGTACTGACCTCCATTGAGAAAAAGGTGATGAAATATCATTGGATCGTCTGCAATATTATGAGAAAGTCGTAATTCTGATTGATTTGATCACAGAATCATACGATTTAACAAGAAGCGACGAAGTATGAAGGAGTAACTTGTATAGTTTGTGGATATCCTTTGATGATTTTGAAAATAATGCCGGTAAGCTACTGAAAATGTGTGTCATGCCGGCCGTATGTCACATTTCAAGTTGGCTGTGTCTCAGGTCCCGGTGACGGGATCCAGTTTATAAATACTCAGGTCCCGGTGAATTCGTTGAAAACTAGGCCTTCTGCTTGTTAAAGTGAACCTAAACTAACCTAAACTTACTAAAACTAATAAAAGTTTGCCTAAAAACTACGTTTTTTTTGTTTGCCGGCATCCACACACGCAGAACTCCGGTCCCGGCAACGCGTCCAAATAGGCTTGAAACAGTTAGGTCCCAATCGGGACTAGAGACAGTGCGTTTCCAAGTTGGGTAGATCTAGTTTCATTCTTTCCATATACGATCACCACCGTGCCTGCCACACTTTGCGTACACGAACTATCATCACTACCCAACTACCAAATGTTTATCCCCGGCCAAATCGTCTTTCGTCCCCGAAGCTTTGGGCTAAATAAATACGGATTCAAACCTATTTACGTTGCCTTTTGGACTTAAATGTCAGACTGCCTGAGTGGGGAATCTAACCCACGACCTCTGAAACCAAAGGCCGGAGTCCTACCACAATTGGCTTTTTTCCCGTTTATAAGCTTTGGCCTAGGGGTGTGGGGAAATGTCTGCTTATTCCCTCACGAAAACATGCCCTGTTTGCCATGGCCGGTTTCTTCGTTTGTGGTTTGGTAGGATTTTTTTGGAGGAAGGCAAATAAAATCTTGTTATCTTCTAACTTGCATTTGGGTGGCATTTCTTCCAACTGTTCGAACAAAACTGTAATGATAATTGCTAAATGATGTATGGACTTCCTGTGTGTGTTTAGTTGTCGGTAAATGGGCAGTTGCCTTGGCTCGATTTTCACCTGCCAGGATGCGGGTTTCATGCAGGAAATGTGTTTTAAGGCAGGTTGGGGTAAGTTTTAGTTACCTTCTTGACTTGTAAAAAGATTTCCAGAGTTATGATTGCATTTCAAGTATAAGTTTGAACGTTTTTCTTTAAAATTGAAGGTACGTACTACGTATCCTGTTGTTGTAAACTAGACCAGTGCCGTCTAGTTTATCGCAACATTTTCACTTTAGAAGAAAAACAAAAATTTGGTTAAAACGTGATTGTGGTGGCTATCGTAGTGGGTTTTTAAGAGCGAAAAACTGTTAAAAAACACACACCCTTTCCTGTTGATTTTCTCCTGTTCTTAGCCCAGTTCTGCACGTTTAAACTCTTAACATTTAAAGGGGCCGTACACAAATGACGTCATGGAAGAGGTGGATTCGTGTAGTGTGACAACTTTTGGAGGGTGGGGGGGCGGTCATTAAACTTTTGACGTCCCACCGTGTGTTGAAAATGGTCCGTGGAGTCCTGGTAACCAACCTAAAGCATCTTAGTTAGCGACCCAAAGCGTCCAAGTTTCATAAAGTTGTTTAATTTGTAATTGTAAATTGACCGTCTTTCTGGTCCCTCCGCTGTCCCGTTAACCAGAGTGCCAGAGTTACGGAAGATTTTCCACATAAGTGTGTCGCACAATTAGCAAGCAAAGAAATAACCATTCTTTCTAAAATCTTAACAAAGTGCCTGGCATCTATAACGTAAAATTGTTTGTTCAGAATGCAAAACTGTCTGATGAAAAAGGCAAGTGTGTTAAAAAAATTGTGTGATGTGCGGTATTAACTTCCAAAAGAGTGGAGAGCAGGAAAAGGACCAGATCTAGAGTTTTCCATCTTCATTGGCCCCGCTTCATCGGTAATGAAGTCGAGGGGTAAGGGGATTTAGGGATCGACCGATACAGAAAAATACCGATTCGATCCGATACCGATTTAAAAAAAAAAAGTCGGTGGGTCAAACTCGTATTTCATCATTCCTAAATTGTATGCAAGAAAACGTAAATTTCTAATTTTGTTTATCAGTCGTGTCAGATCCGCAGGTGTACCTTCGACGATATGACAACTGCAGATAGGCCTAATCGCAAGAAGTCACCCTGAATCAGACAATGCGCGCGCGATGAATTCACTAAGTGGCTGTGCAGATGACTTATGGGATACAAGCGATGCTATGCAGGAAAGGTTTCTCTCAAGCTTGGCTGAGTTGCCCTCGCGCACAGAAGTTGGTCGTAGCGGCTAAAAACTAAAATATCGGTAAATAAATACCGATACAGATCCGATACACAAAAAATAGCCGATAACATCTGTAAATCTGATACCGATTTTAATATCTGTCTATCCCTAAGGGGATTTTGACATTTGTGATGTCAAGGGCAGTTGTAAAAAGGTGACCGGGGAGGGAGGGCGTTAAAAACAGGACTTATTAGCGTGACATGTTTTGCGTACAACCCCCTAACTTTCAACTTTTAGTCTGTTTACACAAGATGCTAAGTAATTTGTCTTGTTGCTTTGGGTTTTCCCCTCACTCGATGGTTCAATAGAAGTTTTGTTTCTGCGTCTTACTGCCGTCTGATTGGATATCAGCTTATCTTTTAGGCTAGGCCTAGTAGATTTCTCTAACATAAATTTTTTGTTGCTTGGTGTTATTGGCATTGTAGTAATAAACAGCTATTGTAAATAAGATAAATGCAGGTAAAGTTATGTATGTGTGAATGAAATACGTGTAACACATTGCATCAGCCACAGCGTGGCTTAGCATAGGTCTGTACGATTCAGACTTTGAATTTTATTTCATGTGTGTCATCACCAGCGCACACAACAGGTATGGAATGTTCCGTTTAGCCTACCACGTTTCAATTTGAGTATAACTGCAATATTTTTTGGCGGCCCTTCCATGACTTTATAAAATCAGTGATCAAACAGCGAGTTGTTTATTAGTTAAAGCAAGAAAATACAATTTCTTGGTTTAGCAAGGTTTCAGAATACCTAACTCAGCTTTCATATCCAGTTACACGATTAGCTACCGTAAATCCTCCGTTTGTGGACAGGTCCTCAATTGTATCACAGTAGCCGGATGTTCTGTCAATTTCGAATGAGTAGTCGCTGGTCTCCAGTGTAGCTGGGTCAAAATGGCTTGATTTTGACAAAAATTCTATAAAAGAGCCCGTCCGTCGTATGTTCTACACGTACTGATACCTTACATTTTCTAACTCTAAATCCTTTCGAAATTTTGTAGTAGCCAGCCGCTAATTGTCGCCATGTCAAAATAGCTTAAAATTTTTAACCAGTGGCTCGAGCTACAAATAGAGGATTTACGGTATCTTCCCTGGGTGTCTTATTATAAAAAGATACTAAAATTGAAAATTTGCAAGACGTAGAACATAGTCTTATTTGTGAAAATGAGTGGTAAATGTATTAATTCTCCGAATTATAACTCTGAACTCATGATTTATGCAAAATCGAACTTCAATATTGATTAACAACCAATTTACGTTCCTGCTAATTTTCGACAGTTATTTTAAAACACTTGTTGTTATGTGCTCAAATGCCGACTATCTTCATCATGCTTTCTGTGTTCTGGATCCGAAGCAGTAGTGTGTCCAGAACACAAATCCCGATGAAGTAGTCGGCGTTTGAACACATAACAAATGTGTTTAAATGACTATCGAAAATTAGAAGCAACGTAAATTGGTTGTGAATCAATATTGAAGTTCGAGTATTTGCATAAATCATGACTCGATTTAAAATGAGCAGCATTCGAATCGAAAGCTCTCGCAAAGGCCTTTAAAATGGAGTATTAGAACGTCAAAATCGTCAATCTTATGGCAAAATTATGGGGGGAAAACCCAATACTATCCAGTAATGATACAAGGTTCGTACAAATACTGGAAATACTGAAAAATACTTGAAAAAATGTATACAATGGAAACTGGAATATACTTGAAATAATTTTTTATACTGGAAAATACTTGAATTTTTTACTCGAGCTCAAACCAATCCTGCAATTAAAACAAATTAGTCGTAATTATAACCATTTGTTCATACATATTAAAATATACCTGTAGTGTAGGCTACATAATACTAAAACGCTGTAATAAAAATATACTGGAAAATACTTAAAACCCAGCTGCTGTGCTGTACGAACCCTGTGGTAGGAACATAAAAAGGGTTGACCCACATGCTCGTGAGAACCAAAGAATTTTATTTTCATGCTTCATTTTATTCATCAATACTTTCCGATAATATAAGTTTTGTCTTTTTGTTTCTAGATTTCTCGTCTGGTAAAAAGACTGCTAACTGAAGAGACGAAGTTGGACGTTACAGTTTGTAAAAAAGAAAAATGGTCCAGCCAGTACCCGAGACCATCAACTTCCCCCAGGAAGAAGAAAACATATTAAAATTATGGGCAGAACTCGACGTTTTTCAAACTTGTCTGAAACAATCCCAGGGACGACCACGATACACCTTTTATGATGGCCCGCCATTCGCTACGGGACTTCCTCATTACGGCCATATACTGGCCGGCACCATTAAAGATGTAGTGACACGGTTTGCTCACCAGTCTGGTTACCATGTTGAACGCCGCTTTGGATGGGATTGTCATGGATTGCCCGTCGAGTACGAAATCGACAAGTTGCTCGGAATCCGTGGACCCGAGGACGTCGCCAAAATGGGGATCGCTAAGTACAACGAAGAGTGTCGTAAAATTGTGATGCGCTACGCAGGGGATTGGCAAACAATCGTGTGGCGACTAGGAAGATGGATCGACTTTGATAACGACTATAAGACCATGTACCCATGGTTCATGGAATCTGTATGGTGGACTTTCAAACAACTCTTTGAGAAAGGTCTGGTGTATAAAGGTTTCAAAGTTATGCCTTTTTCAACTGCGTGCAATACGCCGCTCTCCAATTTTGAATCGGGGCAAAACTACAAGGAAGTTGTGGATCCTGCAGTTATTGTCAGTTTCCCTCTCGATGACGACCCAAAAGTATCCATGATTGCCTGGACGACGACACCGTGGACATTGCCTAGCAACCTTGCACTATGTGTGAATCCCGAGAAAGCTTATGTGAAAGTCATGGATAACAGCACTAAACAGGTTTACATTATGATGGAAGCCCGCTTGGAGGCGCTGTTCAAAAACGTCAAAGACTACACCATTTTAGAAGCATTTCGAGGCGAAAAATTGAAGGGTAAGCGATACAAACCAATTTTCCCCTACTTCGAAGCCATGAAAGCCAATGGTGCATTTACAGTTCTTTGCGATGGTTACGTCACTGAGGAGAGTGGTACTGGCGTGGTCCATCAGGCGCCGTATTTCGGTGAAGACGACTACCGCATATGTATGGCAGCAGGTATCATCTCCCGAGACGGTTCAATTGTGTGTCCTGTTGATGAAAGTGGTCGTTTCATGTCTCCTGTTTCCGACTTTGAGGGTCAGTATGTTAAAGATGCCGACAAAGGCATAATGAAGCTGTTAAAGGCCAATGGTCGTCTAGTACATCAAGGAAGCACCAAGCATAGTTATCCTTTTTGTTGGCGTTCGGAAACCCCTCTGATCTACAAAGCGGTGCCTTCTTGGTTCGTGAGGGTAGAGCAGTTAGTCGGCGCGTTACTGGCAAACAACCAAAAGACTTACTGGGTGCCCGACTTCGTTAAAGAGAAACGCTTCGCCAACTGGTTACGTGATGCCCGCGACTGGGCAATATCTCGGAATCGCTACTGGGGCACCCCAATCCCCTTGTGGGTCAGCGATGATGGCGAGGAGATAGTCTGCATTGGTTCAATAAAGGAATTGGTGGAACTAACTGGCGTGGAGGTGACGGATCTTCACCGAGAATTTGTGGACAACTTGACTATCCCATCAAGATTGGGTAAGGGCGTTCTCCGACGTGTCCCGGAAGTATTTGACTGCTGGTTTGAGAGCGGTAGCATGCCGTATGCTCAGGCCCATTATCCATTTGAAAACAAGAATGACTTCGATGATGCCTTTCCGGCTGATTTTATCGCTGAAGGTATCGATCAAACCAGAGGATGGTTTTATACTTTGCTGGTTCTTTCAACGGCGTTATTTGGAAAGCCACCATTCAAAAACCTCATTTGTAACGGCTTGGTTCTGGCAAGTGACGGCCAAAAGATGAGTAAACGGAAGAAGAATTATCCCGATCCACTAGAAGTTGTGCATAGTTATGGTGCCGATGCTCTGCGTCTGTACCTAATGAATTCACCAGCAGTCCGTGGGGATTTTCTTCGTTTCAAAGAAGAAGGTGTTAGAGATATTCTGAAGGATGTGTTTCTACCGTGGTACAATGCATATCGGTTTCTGATACAAAACGTAGATCGTTTCGAAAGAGAAGAGGAGACATTCCGTTACAACGAAGCCAAAGCTGACGAGATATCTCCTAACATCATGGATCGATGGATTCTGTCAGCCACACAGAGTCTGTTGCTTTTCGTTAAGAAGGAAATGGCGGCTTACCGCTTGTACACAGTCGGGCCACGCCTGGTCAAGTTTGTAGATCATCTGACAAATTGGTATGTGCGTTTTAACCGTAAGCGGTTAAAAGGGGAGGGTGGAAAAGACGACTGTCACTATGCCCTCTCAACTCTGTTCGGCGTACTTTTGAATTTGACGAAGATCATGTCTCCGTTCACTCCTTACCTCACGGAACACATGTTTCAGAACCTCCGTCACCTTTTGGTTCAAAACCACAACAGCAGTAGTAATTGCAAGAAATCCGACCAAACTAGCGTGCATTACCTCATGTTACCCGAAGCATGCACAGCAGTTATCGATGAAGTGATAGAACGCTCAGTGTCACGAATGCAGTCTGTCATCGAGCTGGGTCGTATTATCCGTGACCGAAAGACCATCCCTGTCAAATATCCGTTGCTGGAAGTCATCGTCATTCACAAGGACGAGAAGATGTTGGAGGAACTGCGGTCGTTGGAAAAGTACATATTGGAGGAACTAAACGTCAAGCAATTGACAATGACGACTGACAAGACGCGGTACGGAGTTGAAATGCGCGCAGACGCTGATCACAAGACGCTCGGACTCCGCTTGCGTGGGGACTTCAAAGCAGTCAAACAAGCTATTACTGAACTGACCGACAAAGATATTGAAGGATTTTTGGCCTCAGGAAAGATTACGCTGAAAGGTCACGAACTAGGTTACGATGACATACGCATCTCGTACACTTTCAAGTCCTCGACCATGTTCGAAAAGTATGAGGCACACCCAGAAGAGGATCTACTTGTGTTGTTGGACATTGTGCCTGACCAATCACTTCTGGAAGAAGGACTTGCTCGAGAGGTAAAGTTTACACACTGCTATATGATGCACACAACCACTTTTATCAACCTGGTCAGTAACAGTAGATCCGTTAGGCCGATCTTTTGGCCAAGATTAACTTTCTGATTAACCTAAGAAAGTTACTCGGAATGCTGCAGAAGTGGTTTTTAATAAGGTCTACATATAAACCTCATTATAGTAGCGATTTACCAACCAATCAAATTAACAATGAAACCACTAAATCCTCAAAATAGATTTTCAAATATCAGGAATCAACTAGGCTATTTTTCTGAGTTTATCTTAGAATACCACCCAAATTAAATTTAGCATTTATGCCAGTGTGAGCTGAAATTCGTCATTTTCCATTTACAGTAGAACCTCGATTATCCGAACCCCGATTATCCAAACACCCTGATTATCCGAACTCCCATGCTCACAAAATAGTCTATTCAAAAAATTGTCATTTTGAAGAGAAGGAATAAGCATTGGCCTTGATCTATTTATGTTCCTGGAGTCGTTTCATACAAATTATTTTCAATCATCTTTACAATCAAGCATAGTTCGCAAACACTAAAACTGAGTAAAGAAAAAAGTTTTCCTCTTGTTATATCGCATGTAAATTGGATTATCCAAGTTTTCGATTATCCGAACAACCTTCGGTCCCTATTAGTTCGGATAATCGAGGTTCTACTGTACTGTAGTAACACCCCTTAGCACTAGTACGGCCTGTTGAAGGATAGAAAAATCAGTATTTCGAGCTAAAAATTGTGTTGTGGTGTAAGAAAAGTTCCTTCATTCCTCGGGATAGTTGCCGAGGCCAACTATTCCCAATCTGTCCCAAGAATGCTTTGGGATAAACCTAAACTGCATTAAACTTCGAACAGGTCGGTTTAAAATGCACTTTCTCCCAAAATGAATACAAAAACTCAGTATTTGCAAATTTTTGAAAGTCCTTAAAAGGTGTTGTGATATGCTTCAACTGTTTTCATCAGGCGTTGTGCTGTTTTTCTTCTATTTACATCGTTGCTCATGCTGTAATTTGAATTCGGGCTGGCCCGTAGCCTGGTGTATCCGTCAGCCTTGTCCCACTTGTTTTAAAGCAGATGATTTCCTAGGTTGTCTCGCACGATATTTTAATTGCTGGATTCGAGGGAACTTGTATATTCGTCAGTGGCTTAACCTTCTCGATGTGCACTTGAATACAGGCTCCCACAAATTCAGCGATTAAATATATCATGCGATACAACCTAAGAACTATCTGTTACGACAATTGGGACAAGGCTGACGAATACAGCATGCTTTGAGCCTTCCTGAATTTAAATTGCAGCGCGAGCAACGATAGAAAAGACGGGGAAAAAACAGCACTACTCCTGATGAAGACAGTCGAAGCATATTCCAACACCTTTTAAGGACTGTCGAAAATTCGCAGATATTGAGTGTTTGCATTCATTTTGTTAAAATAACCATTTTAAACGGACGTGTTCAAAGTTTTGTGGAGAAATTTCACAGTAGCAGACGGCCGTTTTGTGTATTTAACTAAACCGCATTGTTACTTATATGCCTTTCAACATTGACATTGCATGCTTGCATGCCTTTAGCAGTTTGTACTCTGTAATCAATTTTAGAATTTGACGGTTGCAGCTTTATGAATTTGAACAGTATTGCAGTTTGTATGTTCCTCGTTAGGTGGGGCTAAGGCTTTTGTTAAACGAGCACTCCAATCACAAGATCAGTAGACCCTGAAACGAGATTTGATAATGCTGATTCTCACAGTTGCTATCGGACTTGCCTTTCTCTTTGGTATGTGTGGTGGCTGCATGCTCCTTAATACGGTTTGACAGCTTGTATAAAATAACAGGAAAGTAACCAGGTAGCAAGTGTCTAACATTAACTAACCGACAATCAATAATCCGTATAGCACAATTTCCAGGAGTGGTTTTTACCAGGTTTTTATCGCCCCAGGAACACCAAGTCACTCTTGAGTCATTCTCTGACACGGGAAACCAAAACCAGTTATTGGGATTCCCCTTATGAATGTTTCTATGTCAGTAGTTTCACTACATTCTGTTACTTGAATTTTCGTTTCAAATAGAATTATTAAGTAGTA
>JAHWFP010017480.1:0-11117 GCA_023313725.1 Lithobius niger | reverse complement strand
TTTTTTTGCATTAGTTTGGTAATAAAAATGAAATTATTCTGCACTCCTTGGCTCTTTTCTCATGCACGCCTTTCCGCAGTTACATCCCTTTGCGACTTCCATATACTATTGAAAACCAATGCCAACTCTCACAATGTATTATATAAGCAAGCCCGTACTCACTTCTCTTCTGAACCTTTTCGGAGAGGTTGATGCAGTTTTTTCTAATTTTATGAAAAAGTATAAGTATTAAGACATAACGATTAAAAATGGTAAGCATATTACAGCGCACTTAAAATAAACAGTTTGCGACATTACGAAGTAATACTCACTTCGTTATCAAGCAATAAAAAATTTGCGTAATTGATTGTGTGACTAACAAAGCTAAATTGAAAGTATCAACTGTTTAGATCTAGCCGAGGCGTGCAAATAAAATGCTGAAACAGTCAAAATACGGATTCCATTTGGTAAATAAACGTTAAAAATCCTTACGTTAAAGTATTGCACGTTTTCAAGAAATTGATTTTAATACAGTGTCTTTGTACATTTTAAGAGTAGGTTTGTAGTTTAATAAAGATTACTGATTAATAATTCAATAGAGGAACATCACAAGTGATTCTTTAAGCTGCGGTGGTGGCAGTTGGCTGCCATAAGTATGCTTGAAAGGTAATATTTTTCCATTTATTATTATTAGTTGGCTGTTTTCTTGCTTTACTCTTGCAAACGGATGCCGCGTGGTTATTTTTACGATTTTCCTCCAATAACACGATAATAAACCTTTGCTGCAACGTGCTCCGGTTTCAGATCTAGTAAGGTGAGACTCTTCAAAAGTTTTAACCATCCAAAACCAAAGCTGGTAGAAAAACCCGCCAAGTTTCCAAAAACGGTCGGCCTTGAAGGTATCATTCCACAAGGGAAAGGCCGCCAAGGTTAATCCTATTAGCCAAGTTAATCGGGCATACTAATAGTTCGAAAGTTAAATGAAAACTAGAAGATTGCTACTAGCGGTATCAATCTTCAAGTTTTCATTTAACGTCCAAAGTATTATTCGGTACGATTAACTTGGCTGATATCCTCAACATGCCAAAATTTGCTTTCAATTACTTACAGTTAATAGACACATGTCTGCTAGTGAGATGCCTTTTTATCATTAACAATCAATTTTTAACAATCGGATGTCTAGATCATCCCATTGTAGACATCCGATTGTTAAAAATTGATTGATTAGCGTGTGTCTAGAAAAGAAACTAAAACCAAAGGGTATGTAGAAGGAATATGAAAAGGTATTGCAAAATTGTACTTTTTCGTAGGCCTAAGTGTTTGTTGCTGCGCAATCTTTTTGAAAATCTCAGCTTTACTGCCATTTTTATAGAAATATTTTTTGACTTTGCGCTTTAATGCATTATGGGGCTGTGATACTGTACTACCTGTCGGACTTTGAATATTCGTATGGATTAAAAGGATACTGTCGAAGAATATGACATTATTAATGTCGAAGTAACAAAATCAGTGTAATACTGATCCAACTCACCACTAATACAGGAAAGTGATCTTGGTTCACTTTTCTTCCCTTCTGGTTTTACTTTTTCTAGATTCAAACTGAAATAATCAAAACAGAGAAAGGAAACTAAAGTAATAAAATAAATAAAACAGTTTCAGGATGCTACTATGGATGTTTGTTAATTTGGCAGTGAATTTATTAAAAATTAACAAATTGGTAATCAATTTATCAAAAATCAGAAAAAAATAGTAATCTATTTACCAAAAATTAAAAAATTGGTAATCACTTTACCAAAAATTAAAAATTGGTAATCAATTTACCAAAATAAAAAAAATTGGTTATCTACTTACCAAATATTAAAATAATTTGGTAACCGTTTCTCAATAATAAAAAAATTGGTGTTCAATTTATACAAAATTAAAAATTAATAATCACTTTATCAAAAACTAAAAATTGGTAATCATTTAACAAAATTAAAAAAATGGTTATTTAATTACCACATATTAAAATATTTTGGTAACGGTTCCCAACAATAATGAAATTGGTAATCAATTTACTAAAAATTAAAAAAAAAATGAATAAGTTCACCAAAAATAAAAAAAAAACTGGGAATTCATTTGCACAACATTAAAAATTAGTAATCATTTTACCAAAATTAAAAAAAGTAGCTATTTATTTACCAAATGTTAAAAAAATTGGTCGTTTTGCGTACAACAAACACCTAAACATTTGAAGAATATAGTTTTTTTTACGTATATATACAGGCTGGTTATTTACTGAAACTTGAAGAGCAATGCGCACCTGGAGTTGCAGTTGCAAATAACTAAGAAATACTTTTTTTCGTGTTTATAAGAAGACAAATTGCCGACAAACACAATATCGGCCGAAGTGTACGGGAAGCAGACTCCAGAATTGAACATTAACGCTCATCTACACTTGTTATTTTCAGAGGTGTTGGCTCCTCTGTGGGTTCATTTTTACGTTTGATAACATAAGTAAACTTTGTCCCCGTTACTCCTGCTCATTAGGTACACAATACAAACACAGTGATGAAAAAGTGAACAACTAACAAAATGATTAGTTTAATACGCTGTGGCCACGAAGTAGTAAATATCAAAACTACATACCTTCGGACCAAATTGTGAGTGAAATAAGAAAAAACGTAAAAAATTGTTAGAAATCTACTGCATCAGTTTTTTTATCCCTCCAAGCACTTATTTTAAGCGATATCAACAAAAACATAATTATATGAAAATTTGGCAGTTCTGAATTTCAAATTTATGTTCTATTGGCTTTGTTACAGTGTTTATTTTGAACTTCATGGGTGTTGAATTTTGTTATTTATATATTTTGTTTATTTTCTTGTTGTTACTGTTAACGACTGATGTAGAAAATCCATGGGGACAAATATACAGGGGAAATATATAAAGACAGAACGTCAAATCAAATTCTATTTTTGTAATTTACCAATTTTCTTTTAATTTGGCTAATTTACATATTAAGTGTGCCATTATAATGTACAACGTTCGATTTTGGTTTTCGCAGTGCTACAAGTTTAGCTCAGCAACCAAAATTCACTGCTGCAGTGCTGGTAGCATACTTGTTGTCTTCCCCCTCACCTCAATAAACCTTTTCACTTTCTTGCCATTGTTTTGTCTATGAAAACTACCACCTTTTATTTAAAACAACATTCAAATATCAGTTTGTAATACCCCTCCTAGCCTTCAGGTGGACTGAATTTTAACTGTGCCTTACATGATTTTGTATAGATTTTGCTGTACGTCATAACTTCAATACAGCAGGTAACAAATGTATCGATGTATGAAGGGACAAGAATATGTGGTAAGGACGGCTAAACAACAACAAATAAAAAGTTTGATTTTTTTTGGGCTTTTTTACTAGTTTGGACTACGTTGAAAGAGAGGATTCTTTTGGGAGGGGGGGGGACACGTTCCTTAAGTTTATTGGCTGTTAACTTTTTTAAGAAGGCGTTTGCATTCATTTCCTTGCCGGTGTCTGTTAAATTTGGCTTATTATTGGCAGTGGGTCAAAAAATGCTCGCGAAATATTTTACAGTATTCACCCAGAATTTAATTAAACGCATTTCATAGGATGTCATGGTTTCTAAACTATACAGAAATAAAGATATAGTTCCAGTTTTGGAAATAAACCATGCATTTTCGGCATTCAGCTTAATTAAGGAAAATTGGAAATAAGCCAACAGCGAAAATCATACACTAGAAATAACGTAGTTCAGTAAGCCATTTTTATGCTCTTACGTTTCGTCGGGGTGGCATGACCCGGATTCGAACCAGCTACCCAGTTCGCCCCCAGATCACTTGCATAGCGCATTAGTCGCTATGGACACATCCTCCACTGGCATAAAAATAACTCACTGAACCCGTTATTAAGGTCACAACCGTGACCAGGGCTCCATTCGACCGAAATTCACTCGGCCGTAGTCAATGGAGAGGGAAGACAAATCATACACTTACAAGGCTCAATAAAGGAGAAAATAAATAGACAATGTCTATTTATTTTTCCGGCTTAATTAGGCATCTATCTTTGATGGAATCTAAAAGAGGCATGAGTATTAGAATGGATTATAACCTAAAAGAAATTTGCAAAATAAAATAGCTCTGCAATGTCTGTACAGTTTAACACAAAAGATGCAAACTGAATTAAACATTGTTTTCGTTTTTGGTAGAGTCATACCTTAAAAACCCAAACGTACTGTACCCGATCTTGTAGAATTTAAGAGGAGACATTTTTTGTCAATACTGTGCAACTGATGTAATATTTTTAGTGGTGTGATATACTCACATTTTGTCCACTAATTCCTTTCGTCCTATATCTATTAAAGATTGGCAAAGAAAACTGATAGTTGCATCGGACCCTTCACCCTTCTTCCATTTAGTTAACATCATGGATGCAGCTTCAATGATGCCATATGATCCACTGTTTGTTTCACATGCCTGTATAGTTGCATCCTTCATCTTAAGTTGTCTTCCCAGCTCCTTCCAGTCTGTTCCAATTTCTTTCGAAACATAATTTACGATATCCTCAGTTATGGTCTCTTCTGCAAAAATATGTAATGTCGATTTAGTTTGTGAAGCTATTTCATTTAAAAATAAAACTTTACTTCAATTTAAAGATTTAAACTGCAATTGAGAAAGCTAGTCTTATAAAAAAAAAACACGGAAAGTTGAAACTTTAGACAACGAAGTTGAAACTACCCGGTTACTGTTACAAAATTGTAGCGAGTAAAGCGATGGATTTAAATGAAGTCTGAAATCAATGACTTTTTGTTCAATAATTAAAAAAAATTTTCCACACCATGATGGATAAAACTGAGCTATTAGTGGCATAAAACGAAGATAAATTCTGCAGTTTTATAGAAAAAATATCCTTAAATTGGGGAATAAAAAAGTGTTAAAGCAGTTTTTACTTTTAAGTTTTTAAAATCTATAAAATCCAGTCGATTTAATTAATTCACATTAAAATTCAGTATTATTTAGCAACGAGCTTAATTAATTTCAGCTAAAGAATGCCTTTATTAGATATTTATTTAGCGGTTAACCGCGGGTAAACCGCGTTCGGGTCGGGTCGGGTTTTATGACGGTAAAAATTTGCGGTTTCAGGGCAGTTCTGTTGTCAGTTCAGACATTGCGGTTCCCTGCGGGTCGATTCCAGTTTCTGTAAATGCGGTCAGTTTTGGTTCCCAAAAATTGCACCCGTTCCCACCTCATGCTTCGGATAGGCCAAGCAGTGATAGCACCATCGGGTGAGCAATGCACCAACGAAAGTGATTCGCATTGACTTTAACCAAGCTTTAACGTAGAGGGAAGTATTTTTTCCCCACTGCAATAACTAGCAGCATGTCTAAAATGTTTCCACTGATACTGACTAAATGAGAACTCACAAATCTCTAAAAAAAATTCATAATTCTGCCTGTGATAATTGGCGTACAAAGTTACTGAAAAAACGAATCTTCAAGCCTTACTTCCTGCCATGTTACGAAGAGCGAAGCGCCGAAAAATCGCACGGCAGGCAAGTTACGATGCGTGATTACTCTCGATGCAAACAACAATCGTAAAATGTTCCTGCGAAATATCAAGTAGTTTAGATCTTTCATAATGTTCTTTTTGTTTTTAGCTACAACAGTAAAGAAAGGTTCAGTCATTCACTGAAATCACCACAAATCGGTTCAGTGCTGTGTGTACGAACCGTGGTTCGAGAGGGCTGCCAAGGGACTCTCGTTGTAGGTGCCTATAGTTAAACCGTGTTCCGTGAAATAGAATGATACAGTTTGTGATACTGTCATGATGTTAGTTTTGTTTTTAATTATAACAATAAATGAAACTCCATTATTTAACTTAAATCAACAAAAAAAGACTAGTTCTTTTTACCGATATGTCGACAATGCAAATCGACAAGCTCGAGAGTACCTACAGTGATCAAATGTGCAGTCGAACAGTCGCACCTAGTTATTGCCACTTAAGAGCAGGGCACATATTTTGGTATGCCAAAAAGGCCTAATTCTTACTTATTAGGACAAACTAAGCTAATTAAGTAAGACCACTTTAAGATGGTGTAAGTTACATGTCATTTGGTTTTTTTTTTTGGTGTAGCTTCAACAGGATTTTGGTTTTGGATAACGATAAACAGTGATGACTCCGCAGATTGTGCTGGCGAACCACCTTCCTCCAGTTTTCGCATATATCGAAAACTAACAGTCAAAAGATGCAAGCATTTAACAGTGGTTCCCAGAGGGGATGTCAGTGAGGAGCAACTCCCCACTGGCATTTGGGGGGGGGGGGGGAAAGGTGAAAAAATATCGCTGTATTTATTATGTAATAACACACCACCAGTTACCACAACACAACCTGTCAACAGTCAACACAACACATAAATCTAGAAAAATACAATAAAAAAATTTGTTTTAGGTTATAATTTAATGCATGGTTGAATGTTGATTGTAACCGAAATGGAACAGTCGATGCTGTTGCAGCACCCGGCTGTTATGATGGGTTAGAAATAAAATAAGATGGCCTATGTTATTTTTTTTTGGGGGGGGGGGGGGGAGACATCCCACCATAGTCCAGTCGGAAATATAAGAGAACCATTTTAAGCTGGAGTGGGAGGGGTGCATTTGATATTGGCGAAGGGGGTAACTCCTCACTGGACTAGGGCGGGGATAGGCACCACTGGAATTTAGTAGCGTAAGATAGGCCCAATTTTTTTGTCATGTTTTGTGGACAGAATATTAAAAAAGAAAGAAAATTCCTCATCGTGTCTAGTGGATTCAATTTTTGGTGGAATTCGTAGTTTGCTCGTACAGAGTTGCTCCTTGATTTGCACTACCAGCTCTAGTAGGCCTAGGTAAATAAGCATATAGCTTGCACATCACATGTTTGTAATAATAATAATAATAATAATAATTATTATTATTATTATAATAATAAGCTTTATCATGCAATGCGCAGAAGGAAGATGGGAAAGGGGTGAGCCACTAACACCTTTCCTAGAAGGTTGGGGGGAGAAATTAAACAGGGAAGGGGCGTTTTAGAAAACCGTTGAGGGTTTCGCGACTCAACAGCAGTCGGAAAGAAGTGACTGTAACTGCGTTAACAGTTTCACAACTTAGGGCATTCCAAATTTTGACCACACGCACCGAAAACAATTCTTTTGACAGTCAAGATGTGCACTGGGAACAGTCAATTTCCATTGATGTCCACGAGTTCGGTTTATACTCAGTGCAAGATCGAAAAATGGTAAATGGACGTCAGTGTGCTGTTGTAAAATCTGATAGACGATGATAAGATCAAAGTGTAGCCTACGCAGCTCGAGGAGTTCAAGCCCAAGTTGGCTCAGGTGATCCATGTATGGGACATCACAGAGGCCAGGTAATCTCTTTGTGAAGAGGCGCTGAACAGCTTCAATAGAGTCAATGTCCCTCAAAAGATAGGGCGACCAGACCGGAGTAGCATATTCTAAAAGAGGGCGAACAAAAACCTTAAAGGCCAAACCCTAGTTTTTGCATAACTTGATTTGAAGCATCGGTCAATGATAGCCAATCTACGGTAGGCAGACGTGCAAATCCTATGGTAGTGAACAGATGATTTGAGGTCACGTGTGAACAAAATACCAAGGTCCGTTACTTCATCGAGTGATGGAAGAGGAATATTATCCAATGAATGTTTTCCCTTGTTGCACCAACCAGGAAAAAATGGCATTTATTAACTGAAAGGGGAAGTTGCCAACACTTAGACCACCGATCAACTTAATGGATTTGGGTAACCAGAACGTTAGATAGAGCTGACGTCATTAGTTCAGTACCCACGTTCAAGTTATCTGCAGATTTGAAACCGTAACTATCAGGGTTATCGAACCTAAGGTCGTTAAGGTAATTAAAAAGAGTAGAGGGCCCAGGAAGAGCCCTGGGGCACTCCACAGGGTACAGGTTTGAGCGAAGAGAAAGAATTACCAATGTGAACCCACTGGACCCGGTTACTAAGGAAAGCCGAGATCCAATCTCTTAGTTTACCCTAGATCCCGCATTGAATGACCTTTAGTGGAAGCTTTCAGTGGACGACAGACTCGAAGGTTTTCTTGAAGTCAAAGTATATTGTCTCGGATTTAACGCCCAAGTCAAGGGCACTAGACCCCTGGTCAAGGACAAGCAACAACTAATGTGTCGCTGAACGCAATGGCATGAATCCAAACTGGTCAACATGGATAATCAAATGGTCATTAAAAAATTTTAAGCGTGTGTCACGGACAATGGATTCCATGAGTTTGCTTGCAGTACATGTTAATGCAATTGGCCTATAATTAATAGGATCCGATGCAGAACCTTTTTTGAAAATGGGAACGATGTCTGCCTGACTCCATACCCGCGGAACTTTACTCCCACAAAAGGACAGGTCAAAAAGCCTTGAGTTGTTATTGTCCGTTCTGTGTTCCGAGCCCCAGTGGTACACTTAATGGTGAGTGGGTGAGGTTACTTCACGAAAAGGTCTCAAAGCAATTGCAGGTGATAAGTGGTTTTCTTTCCAAGTCTGAAGATCGCAGTTTTGATGGCTGAATTTGCAATGCATATTTAAAAAAAAAGTTATCCACAAAACAAAATTTTTTTAATAGTTTTACCCTTTCAGACCAAAATCATGATGATAAAGCCAAAGCCTGCTTAGATCTGATCTCCATAAAAAAATCATTATTGGCTCGAGACTCCCAGTACTCGATCAGTATTGGTACCTAGTTGAATCGGCAAAAAAAGATTTTGGTTTTGGATAACGATAAACAGTGATGATTCCGGCACATCATGCTGGCGAACTACCTTCCTCCAGTTTTCGCATAAATCAAAAACCAGCAGACAAAAGATGCAAGAATTTAACAGTAGTGCCCAGAGGGGATGTCAGTGAGAAGCAACTCCTCACTGGCATTTACGGCGGGAGGTGAAAAAATATCGATGTATTTGTTATGTAACAACACACCATCAGTCACCACAACACAACCTGTCAACATCAACACAACATATAAATCTACAAAAATACAATAAAACAAATTTGTTTTAGGTTATAATTTAATGCATGGTTGAATGTTGATTGTAAACGAAACAGAACAGTCGATGCCGTTGCAGCACCCGGCTGTTATGATGGGTTAGAAATAAAGCGTGTGAAAATAAGATAGCCTATGTATCGGTGCAATTAATAATTATTCCCCTCATTGTAAAACAGCTGAAAACAAAATCTCCCCCTCCGTACATTAACACACCATATTTACATCGATTTTTTTTTATCTAATCCAACTAGTTACTAGGCCTACACTAGGCTGCATGCAACCCTTTGCTAGACGTTACAGTTAACCTAGTTAAATACGTCTCATTTCTGCATGATTGACTTTTTTTTTTAAATCGGTGGGGAAAATATCGAATTGAACGTTTTATCTGATAAGTAGTAATGATGACGAAGGAGCGTTTTGCCAGATAAATGTTAATAATACTACTTTAAAACACTGAATCGGGTTCGTGCACAGCCTTGAATTTCTTGAAAAGCCTTCAATTGCAAAAATAAGGGAATGTTTGTTTTCGAAGCCATGGATTGAGTTAATTAACATACTCGATGAAAATGCAGTTAATATTAATTTCAGAAATAAATAAATAAAAATAATTCACCAGTCCGATCCCCCCCCCCTCCTGTTTGTACTGGACACAAAAGGGATAGGTGCAATATGTAATGAGTTCAGTCAAACTAATTTGTGCCAGAATAAGGAGATAGCGGTGTATATATATACGATTGAAGTCCTCTTTTCAGAAAAATTAAACGATTAATTTCTCAATATAGTTCGACCAAACTTGGCCAGATAGTAGATAGGTGTGGAAGGTATATTTATACCAACTTTTACGCAATTCCGTGCAAGAGTAAACGTAGGGAAACGTAAATTAAAAAACTCTTCAGTTATTGTTGTTGTTATGCTTGTTCTTGTTCTTGTGTGACACGGTTGATTGGTCGAGCCCTTCAGGAGTTACGGGACCCTGGACGACAATTTTGATTGTTTTACATTGTTTTAATCATTGCAATTACGGAACAATGCTAATCAGCAAACGCCAGCTGCAATACATAGATTAAACAATAAAGAAATGCTAATAGTACTGGTGAGCCACGCCAGGTACATTCTTCGTGCACGTATTATGTCTTTGCTAAAAAGTTGATTGTTGAAGGGTAAAATGTAGTTTGAGGTTGTTTGAGGCTACGTTCTTGGACCAAGGCCTCGAATAAATGCTTTGAAGGAATCCACGTTTCAGTTAAACGCATATGGATTTACACTGAACTAAGCTACGTTGTTAATTTTGAGGCCTCAAAACTGGCAGCCAGAAACAATAGAATGGCGTATTTGTTTTTTTTTAGATGCAGGCTTTCAGAGCTAAGTTGAATTGTTTCAAAGTGGCCAGCAACAATCCACTGCATGCAGAAACCTTTGTAGCGCGACGCCATAGCCGTAAAAAAGGTACACGGAATACACAGAAAAACGTCAAGCGTGCTGTAAAAAAGCACAAAACACTCATACGGTGGCCGGTTCTACTATTTTAAAATCGCAACATAATCCACAACTGAACAGTAATATAAAAAATAGCTTAACGCTCCAAGTACATTTTTTATTCAGCGAATAATACAATGTTCTTAGCTTGTATAAACTGGGTAAGCTGGATTTGAGTTAGGCTTAAAGTTTCTAACTTTAAGAGACTGCAGCAGTATTGCATCCCACCAAACATGTCAGGTGCCTTTTGGGTTAAATTCAGTATACGTTATTCCTACTGAAATATAGCTGCTGAACTTCAGTGAAAAGAAATTATAAAAAATTCAACGAATATGTCAAAATTAGAAGGTTAAGTTCTTGTGCTAGTTCGTATTCCACACAGATTGCATTTTGTTTATATTTAATACACGTACTAGGTAAACAAAGAGGTTCAATTTTTGTTGTTTAGTTACTTTTTGAAAAAAATTCCCGTTATTTTTTTAAACAGTATCGTAATACTGCTTAGCAAGAATGATGAATCATCTTTTTTTGCATTAGTTTGGTAATAAAAATGAAATTATTCTGCACTCCTTGGCTCTTTTCTCATGCACGCCTTTCC
>JAHWFP010017478.1:0-12305 GCA_023313725.1 Lithobius niger | reverse complement strand
ATTCTTGTTATTTGATGTCAATGATTTATTAATAATTATTTTTAACACTGATTCTTGTTTTAATTTTCCTGTTGCCCACAGCTATAATGTATTCTAAAAGGTGTGAATCTTGGAGGGATTGCAAGAGGTGGAACTGCCCGAGACTAAGCAAAACACCAAGTTGCGAAAGAGGATTCTGCAGTTGCAAAGGTAGGAAACTTGGCCAGAACTACTAAATGTACTTAAACTGATATGTAGTATATATTAAATAAAAGAAAATAATAGTACACAGTTTATGAAAAAAATAATCCATAGTTGGAAGAAAGAAGTCCATACTGTTTTGAAAAACTTCCTACATTCCCTGCAACAATTCCTGAAATATTCAAGGTTGCATAGGCATCCTGGATATTTTATAAAGACGTATAAATTATTGAAAACAAAAATAAATATTTTGGAAAATGAAAACATAAAGTTAATGAATATAATGTAGAGTGCTCTACATTTTTCTCTGCTTTCTTCGACATTGTGTATTTAAAGGTTAATGCATAAAATCAAGTGGGTTCTGGCTGTAATACAGGAATAGCACAGCCACGAGAGCATTGTTGATAAAACCACTAGTTTACAGGCAATATTCGATTCGTCGTGTGGTTCTCGTGGTTTTCCATGAGCATACAAATGTAAGCATTCTAAAGCTGTTTGATTAGCATATTTAGGTTTTGTTGTAACCATATACTTAGTGTTTGAACATTGTCATCTATGTTCATTTCTTTCTGACTGTGAGCATTCAGAGCTGGCTCTACTAATCACTTGTGGCATTTAGTTTTCAAGAACTTGAATAGCTGTGCATTCAATAGATGCAAGTAATATTCAACGATAATATTTTCCAATGAATGCATCGACAATTGGTGATCTAATATGTTTTATTTGAAAAATTATAGAATACACTGTCGTGAATATATTTAGGTCTTAACTGCATTAGCAAGCAAGTTAATCCGAACTTTAATTCTTCTTGTGTATAATTATGCTTTAATAAAGAGAAGTTTATATGAATTGCATTTATCGTGTGTCTACTTTTTCTTGTGCTGTGTCGTGATTGTGCTTTCCTCCCACAATACAGGCGTGAGGGTATGAAAGTAAAGGATTTGTGCCTCAAACTGCGGGTTCTTCGGAAACAACACACAAGGGCACACACAGCCTGCAAGCTGTCGTTTCCGAATGGCTCAAGGTTGAGGGCATTATCTGGAAGAATATTCTGCTAGCAATAACAATTGAACAGCAAATTCCTTGGCAATGTGATGAATATGTAAAATAAATATAAATCTGTATCTGCCAATTATCCAGTGACACACATTCATCTTGTTAATTGTCCTGTTCACCATAAACTTAGTAGTAGCTGGCTAACTGTATTAACTTTCGAAAATCAATTGAGAAGTAGCAATACGACTACAAAGATATTTATTAATGTTTCGTTGATATTTCAATGGTTTGATAAGTGTCAGCCATACTACTGAGAATGGCCCGCACTTTTTTGCAACAAGACAAAAACATTGTTAGACTCGTTTACACTGGGCCAATAACTTGGAAGGCAGGTATTTGTTTACTGTGATGCTAAATATGTATGCTAATCTTCATCAACATTTTAAAACTAGTTTATTCGCGTATTTGGGTATTATTGCTGCGTGTTTCATATTTGTTCATCGTCATCATGTAATGAACGTAACAGTAGACGCATACTTTTTAATTGTGTTCAGAACCCTTTAGTAGAATATCTGACTTGACATTCCACTCATTGGTTCTCGACCAAAAAACTGCAGAAACATTGGTTAGAATTCATGCTAGAACCACAAAATGGTGGGATAAACCTAGTTGTCTCACCGCTCTGTGGGTCTAGCGTGTATTCTAAACAATATTTCGTTTGTCTTTTTATTGTCCAGAACAAATGAGTAAAATAGCTAGTCAGATATCCCAAGAGTGAATTTGCAACAATTTTAAATAGCATGTCCCTAATGTTATGCCATAGGCTATAGGAATATGTCATAGGCTATAAGTTATGTCAGAGGCTATAGGAATTCCATGATGATGATAATCAAAGACAAAGCATAACCGTCTTTTTGTTTTTCCTAATGTGGTAAAATACGTGTATCAAGAAGCTTTAGAATGTCGACCAGGAGCCATTACCTGGAAATGATGAAACGTTAATTTAACTCCCTCCTCTGCTTCTTATCGCTGTGTGAGGAAAGAACACAACCATAAAATGACGAAATAAAGAGTGAACCCATGTCTGTGTAATGTATTTCGTATTTTTAAGGTAGCATTATACATAAGACAAATTTCATTTCGTATTAACTTGGTTGCTAACACAGTTAAGACCAGAATATATACATAATTACGTAGTTAATATCACAAATAAAAGAAAACTTAAATCAGCTCACTTGCTGACATCTGGGATTGATCTCTCCCCCTCTCTCCTTCTAGAGGGATTGATCTTATTTAAAAACATTCTCGAAAGAGGGAACTGATAAACAAGAAATGAGAGGACCACGGGATTCGTTTTTCGAGGAGGTAAATGGGCCAAAGTGGAACCCAAGCATATATCGTAATGCCCCCAGAAAATATTAACTATACTTTGTTCCACATTATGTTTTCAGAAAACTGACTGTATGCCGCTACGTTTTCTTCCACTACGAGTGAAAAAATCCATAAACATACCATTCGTAAACTCTAGCAGTAACTTTGTTTAGTCTACAAGTGTGACATTAACATGTTTTGCACTCTTAGTGCAAGGAAACGAGTTGTCATCCAGTCAGTTTTCTGAAAACATAAAGTGGAACAAACTATACTAACTGATCATTATTTTCAAAATTGATCTAACAGTTATACAAAATCGAATTTAATAAATTTGGTGAAAAAAACAGCTTTTCACCGAGTATTCACAATTTTATTAAAACTGGGCTAAAAATCATTATCAATTAAATTGAACATCATTTCAACAAAAATCAACAATAAATATACAATTTTGGGACGTTAAGGGCAAATCACTGGCTTCGTGATTCTATCAATACCCAGCTCGGCTTTATTATTACTTGGCTTTGATGGCTTGAAAACACTGAAGTAGAGCAGTGAGTTCACAGAAACTAATTCCAATGGGTGATACATTTCTTAACATATGTTGAATTTCCCTTTACGATCAGTGTGTTGAACCTTGTTAATACACGTGTGAACCAGAGAAAAATACAAGGTTTAATTCTCGAAATTACACAAGACATTAATTATGTCAACTTATATTCATATTTTCCAATTCCTGTTTTTGTTAAATTGGTTACAAAAACATTGACTTCAACTATGCCTTCTCAGTTACATTTAATTTTTTTTTGGTATTTTGTCAAATGATCAGCACTAATTAAAATAGTATTCACATGTAGTAAATAATTTCCTGGTAGTCGTATAAAAATACGCGGTCCTTCATAGTCACCTGCGTTAAACTTCAAAATGCGATATTGACATAAACTCGAATAAGCATCGCACTTTATACGCAGTTAAACATCCAAGTTAGACATCTGATTAATCACAAAACACTTTCTCTCACTGGGGAATGCTCACGAGATTTTCCAAAGGTTGTTTCCTTTCTAGAATCTTTCATAAATGGCATTATTTTTATGTTAAACAGTAAATAACGAACCCGAAGCCATGAATAATGGGATTCAAATCCATAAGCGAATTGAAAAGTGCATATAAACCTTATATGGTTGAACAACAGAATACGGCATCCTTCCTTTCACAATGGTGGAAATTTACCGAGTCCACAATGTGAGTTCTTAAAAACATATAGCTTTCAAAAGGAATTTAGAAATTTGGCAAACAGCAAATGGTGAAATTCTCCATCTCAATCTTTTTCAGTTGTTCCCAAGGCAACCTATTGAGTGTTTACTATAATAACAATCCAGCGATCAAGCAATCTGTTTTTATTTTGCTGTTCCGGTCCTCCCGTTTTTATATTTTAACACTGCCTTGCCAACAATTGCTAAATAGCAAAACACATAATATGCATAACCAAAACTATTAATTCGGAAACCTAAATTGTCATCACACAATTAATGCAGAAACAATTAAATAACTCATTTTAAAGTAATGAATTAAAGTTGAAACAACTGTCATACGAAAAAAAGAAGAAAATAAGCTATTCTTATACATTTGGAGAATCAAATACCGAGGCCAATCGAAATACAGCAGCAACAGGAAGCCAGAAAATGCCGAACTACCCGAAAAGCCAAGAGAGGAAGAGTGGTACACTAAAAGCAGTTCAGCAATTTCCATCAAGGGAATCGTATGAGATACCACAAAACGTAAACTACAAAAAATCTCAACACCCTACAAATGTAACATACAAGGATTAGTAACATACAAGGAGGTCTCACCAACATAAACATAAGTCAATAAACTGGATAGGGAAGTGATCCAATAAAAAAGAAGGAAACAGGACTGTTAAACATCGAAAATAATGCTCAACTGAGAAAAAAGCAACATCATCCCCTCATACAGGAAACGATTGACCTCAATATTTTAACACACAACATCGATCAATAAAAACAATACTTAACCCATACCTCACTAGCTTTGTGGAGTTCATATGTGAACATGTGTGCTCTACAATAATGTATAATAAATTCTTGCGTAATGGTCTAAAGCTTCAAACAGATCTATAATAACCAAAGTTTTACAAGATATGACACTTACATGATTATAATCTTAGAATTGAAAAAAAAAACACTTAGGAAAACACAAACCTGTTAAATTTCCTCGTGGTTAGTTCGCGTATATGTAATAGTTATTTTCATTGTTTGCAACAATACCAAGGAGGTTATGCTCTTTATACCTCTGCCTCGAATGCCAACAAGTCACACCCATTTTGAAGCTCTCATTCGTTTTATAACAATACAGCAAGACGGGATCACAACAATGAACGAAGACGAGGAGTGCTGGGATCCACGGCGGATCCCAGCCCTCCACGTGGATCCCAGCCCACCTTTGTGTTGCATGAAAACCTGAAGAAAACAAACAAATGCAATAAAATTTACTGAAACAGATTAAAAACATAACAGATAAACAACGTTCAACAATTCACGTTACTCACAACATTGCAACTGCTGCTTTACAAAGCTTGTTTTCCATTAAATGACAAAAAGGAAGGAAGCAACCAAATATAACCAATTAAATGGAACAGTTTTTATAAACAACACCACCTCAAACGTCCAAAAAATAGTTCAAGAATTCATGGTTATTACGACATTGCAACAGCTTTCAAAATTAAACGTTCTCTTTCGTTGGGTGTAGCATTGCATCTTAAAGAATATTCTACACATTCTTTCATCTGGCTAAATGCAACAATATATTCCACTTGCGCAAGGGGGGTTCAAAGGGTTTAACGAGCGTTAACCACTCCTGGTCATCTGCCCGAAGCCCTAAGGCCCTATGTCTGCAACAGCCAGATTCTCAGGCGGTCACCCACCCAAGTATCAATCCAGCCCAATGCTGCTTAACTTCGGGGATCTGACGAGAACCGGTGTTTCCAACACTGCAAGGCCACTTGCGCTTACTTGTGCTCAACAATGTATACGTTGGACTGATAGCTTCAAAACGGGTGAGAAAAAGGATATCGCCCGCTCTCCTCATGCTGGAATCAAACAATGTCTCGGGCGCTGCGTGCCCTCAACATTGTTAGATCCCAGCACTCAGAAAGAGGGTGATATCCTATACTACACCTCCTCGGCTGTGTTCGATGGCATTGTTGCCATACTCGAGGGAGGTACAAATCGCATAACATCCTCGGCATTGTTGCAAACGACAAAAATAACTATTACAAATACAAAATATAACCACCAGGAAATTTTACACGACTGCATTTTCAAGTTTGATTTTCAATTCTAATTGTTTATCGTGAAAGTTTTATTTCTTGTGAAATTTTGGTCATTATAGATCAGTTTTTTCAGCTTTAGATCATTACTCAAGCTTTATACATTATAGTAGAGCACACATGTTCACATATCAATTCCTCAATATTACATTTTCTCCAAAATTCTTTTTTTTCTACAGCATCCACACACCCTATGAGGGGTTTTTTGATTTGGTTTTAACATTTCTCCCTCATTGTGCTCTAAATGGATATGGCTATGATTCTTTGCAGAAGACTTTAAAAAAGTACTTATATTTTTTTTCTAGGTACCTGATAATTTTCTAATTCAGTTGCATGTCAAAACAAATGCAAGATTTCACTGTGTTCACAGCCTTTCTTTCTGTTCT
Source organism: Lithobius niger (assembly GCA_023313725.1). Taxonomy (NCBI): domain Eukaryota; kingdom Metazoa; phylum Arthropoda; class Chilopoda; order Lithobiomorpha; family Lithobiidae; genus Lithobius; species Lithobius niger. The sequence goes on along the minus strand of JAHWFP010017478.1, from coordinate 6,029 downwards.
TATTAAATTGACCATTATTAGAAGTGCCCTCCTTCCCATTGATCCCCTCATAGTTGAATTCATGAATAAAGGCCACTGCAACATTCAAACGTATTTTCCACTGTCTTTTAAACGTTTCCACAGTTTTCTTGATGCATAAAAATGTTTCCCGGCAAACCACAGCTAGGATGTTTTACAGCTTGGATGTTTTACATCTTCTCCCATAGCTATTTTAAATGCTTGTGTAACTGCACAGTCAGATTGATTGGCCAAGTTGTGCAGTGCATTACTGAAGATTTTACTTTTATTCATACTTAAATACCTTCGGAAACCTGCATGTGTACTCATTATGTTCAATGAACACCAGCAGATGCTACCAATATGATAAACTTATATCTGCCAGATAATATGGAGAAGATATTGACCAAATTGTGTGGAGTTACTGGCAAAGTTGACCAAGACATTTTTTTAGGTCCACATGTATTTGTTCAAGGATTCTTATATATAGCAAAGTTTACACAATGATGTCATCATAATGAGTTAAATATCACCGAATTGTATGAATTTATAACGTCTAACTCACCACAATTTTAAAGAAAGTAGAACCAAAAAAATTAAACTCTCCAACCTAAAATGGCGGACTTAGATTTAAGCTATCAACTGTTCAGGGGAAATGTAGTAACAACAATCAAAAATAAAAATGAATATTCTTAACTTCAGCAACGCAACTACAATAGTTGAATACTCAAACAATATCTTCAACACACGTATTAAGCTTACTACATTCTTGTGTATAATACATAATGCTAACTTGCAGTTTCAATGTTTAGTTCTTGTTAAAGCCAAAAATTATAATACTGATTAATATCATGAACGCAGCACGTACATGATGATGTGAATTCAAATACCGCTGGACGTAATCTTCGTCATTAACATACCCACAAAAAATGTAGACCTGCTTTAATCAATACAGACCAGTGGATTCAGTAACTTATGAAAAGCAATAAAATACTGAAGACCAAATAATAAAGATTGCATTTTCCTATGCTTTAGTTCAACAAAGACTATGGACAAACTTAGTCTACGAAATAAGTAGTACAGCAAGAAAGTCACCCCTGGAGAAGAATAGCAACATCAATTCATATCATACGATAATGGGTAAAAAAAAAGAAATCAAAACCTGATAATGTAAGGTTTTCTTAATGCTGAAATAGATTTAATTGCAAGGCATGATGCAAATCTTTAATTCTTCATATTCACTTGATTCGACGTGTTCACTCGATTCTTAGCTACATAGGGACCTGCACATTATTCAGCTAATTTTACTGTAAACAATTTCTGTTTGGAGCTCTTGAAATGCGCTTTACACAAAACAACTTGACCCTCCACAAACTCAGTGTCCTTCATCTTAAGACGTCTTATTTGCAGCCTGACAATCTAATACATTTTCCTGGTAAAACTGAAAGCATCAGAAAACTCCTTAGAGATATTTGCTGCCCAAACAGCGGTCACAGTACCCGTAGGATCATCATTCAAACATTCACAATCATGGGAAAAGGTGAAGTTTTTCACCATATTCAAAAAAGAAAGGAGGAAACCCATAGTTTTACAAAGTGTCAGAATGTATGACAATGCCAATAAATGCCAAATTCTACTCCCAGTTTTGTGGTTCTTATCTTCTAGACTACGGATGAGGGTCTTCACAGTACGTATGAGCATCTGACTGGTTCCCCTCAGGAAAATAAAATGAAAGATAGCGATGCTTTATAATGCTTATATTCTTCAAAGCTTTCATAAAGGCAGATGGACGTTTTCCGTTATCACTGACCAAAGTTCAGTGATAATTCTGTGGCGGACGTTTCATCAATGGTAGTGGCAGTTACATTCTTTAAAGGAAAGCTCTGACCTTTTGTCGAAGTAACGAATGTCACAAACAAAAATTTATTACAACATGACCTATGAGGAAAAAAGGATCTACATTTTCAATGTTCATTACATACCCCAGAAGCTGAGGGATAAACGCCTTACCTGTCACACTCAAGTGCATGATATGCACATTCCTCACTTCTGATAAGTGACTAATTTCTTATATGACGATGCATCTTTAACCATGCCAAACCACATATAGTTTACTTGGAGGTCTTTAAGGGTTTGGGCAATCACATAATGACCAGTGGTGATGCTATCCTGAACCACTACAACTAATAAAATCCGTTCAATTTTCGGATCAAAAGGCCAAGCATTCCTCTGTCGACAAGAAAAAAAGTTCTTCCTCGCTAAACCATCAACCACCAACCTGTTAATATCGTCATATTCATACCAAGCGTTCTTACCTATGGGTATTAAAAAGAAAGGTTTATTCTCAAGTAAAAAGCTTTCAATGACCAAACAAGAGGGTATTCACGTCCACTGTAGCTGCTGCCACTTGTTTTCATGATGAACTTGTAATAGATAAAGCCTCACCATTAGTCACCAAAGCGCGATAATTAGTCAGCAATAACATTCTTTGTACCAATCTATCTGCAATATCGAAATCAAACAAGCAAGGTGATGAACACACCTCACCTAATAAATCGGTGGGGGTCTTTAGCCGTGCATACCCAAGTACAAGAAGTAAAGGAAGAAGAAATCATAAGGTAAAGGGTACACGAAGCAAGCAGTCTGCAATAAAGACTGGCCTTGTGAGTACATTTTGTGGCATAGACATACGGTCTGAGTACGGCTAAAGATCCCATTTGTACAGCTGAGAACTAAATTCCATATCAAAGTGCGACAAGTATAGGACACAGGATGCCCCCAAGGTACCCCTGTAATAAAGCTTCTCCAAATAAACGTAGCTAGTATCACGGCGATTTGAGAAAGGCTTCAAAAAGTCAACTCTGGAGAACTTATGGTGTTCCAATTTACACTCTGACTTTGTCCAACATTCAAAAGGCAAAAGGAAAGAGTAGAAAAATGAGGGAATGAATTTCCGAAATCATCTACATAGGCACAAGATCTCTCTTAGCTGCTGTACTATCTTAGGTGGAACTCTTGCTTATAGTATTAACTATTTCAGGATTGAGCAAAAACTCCATCTTTAGTCAAAATAAATCCTAAGATTCTAGCCTTGGTTTACACAGCATTAATTTTTTTGTGGATTTTCCATATTTAAAGCAACATTACTACAGTCCCGTTGTTTTTATAACGAAATCTAACTTGAAATTGTCGTCTATAGCTGATCTTGGTAAAGAAATTTGGGATGTTCTTCAAAACACAACAGTTTACCTATCTTACGTTTAAATATATTTCCCCAATTCTTCCTCCCAAATATCATGAATAAAGGTTCATAGAGGGCACCAGGTGTACCAAATGCAAGCATGTGGCTAGACTCTTGATCCACCAGGAGTTGATGATAAGCAGACCGACAAATCGATTGTAGTCATAAACTCAGGAGTTCCTAACGCTGCCAAATGTGAATCATTAACAAGAAAGGTACACATCACGGACCGTAAAATTATTCACCATCCAAAAATCAACAATAAAACGAAATTCTCCATTCTGCTTCTTTTCTATGAATCTAATGGGTGAATTAGGTGAAGATGAACTTTGAATCGACCTTTCGTATGTAGTTTATCAATTTCTACTTTAAGCAGTTTTAACTTTACAGGACTCACTGGGTAGAGTGTAGAGAAAATAGATTTTCCATAGTCAATTCGATATGTGCCCATATACGATGGCAATGAACTGGCTGAACCCGAAAAACCCGAGGATTGCAAACTCAGCAGCAACATGTGCTTTCTGAGTTGGGCAAAATGGTGCAGCATCCAAAATGTTCTGTCGAAGAGGTACTTTGTCTACAAGGTCACAGAGTTCAATGTTCCAAAGTTCACTTAAAAACCTATACCTGATCATGAGTTCTATGTGTCACCATTGAGAAAACAGAATACCTTACTCTCTCCCCCCAATATGCATAAGGTCCGTACCGAAATTCTTATCATAGTGCAAAGCATTACATAAAAGAAAGGAATAAGATAACAACGTTACCGGCAATTGAACAAAAATATTACATGTACCCAAAAATCCATATTTTCCTCATTGCTGTTAATAAGTTAATTTTCCGTCCACCCAAAGATTTATTGGTTTAAAAGAATCAAAACATTGTTTATACACTAAGGAGTAACATGAACCATTATTCCAAATACTCTCATATAATATCTCCTCAACTGTAATATCAACAAAAGGTTTAAGACCAACTTCTAGATTCAAATTTATCTGTATCTCCTGACCCTCTCACGGAAGTATCCACTGGCAGGCCTACAACAGTGCGGAAGGTTGCCCTTTCCTAACTGACACAGTTGTGAGGATAAGGGCATCATTGCCGAGTGAAGTTGTTTTCATTACCACAACTCCAATACTGAATGGTCTCTTCCCCATCCTGCTAACATTACTCACTTCTCAATTGTGCCGTGCATCATTTTTTGCCGAAAAATTTAGAGGGTGGATTTGTAAGAGAATGCTGATAAAAAAAATGCTGTCAAACACAAGTACCACTGTACTATTGTTGCTGCATTCCATCGCTCATACAAGTCATGAAAATTGTTGAAAGAGAACATTGCATGTACTGTAAGAGCTAAATTAGAACTTGTAGTCGAACTAAATGTTGAAAAGAAATAGGATCGTGTAGTCTATCATTTAGTACACATAGTTCATGACAGAAACTATCAACAACTTTTTCAAAACGATGCGTAGTATAAATTTGATCGAAGATGAGGTTCTGATGATTTAAACTAATGCACATCGTTTTTATAATAAACTGAAATTGAGGTCAGTTAATCAACCCTCCCCCCGACTTTCCCACCATATTAATGCTTGCCCTTTTAAATGCAAGGAACCTATGTTTTGAGGAAAGTAGTCGAGAGCATGCCTAACATCAGCATTGCATTATTGCAATCACTTAAAAAGTTACATACCCTGTAAGTTACAATAATTACTCTGTCAAAGGATCTCAACTCTACCTTAGGCAACCAACTTCTGAATAACTCTTTACGATGGGGTTTCTCAAACTTTGTCCCTCAAAAAATCATCTAATTCGGCCTTAGTGATAGTAACTTACTATGTTATGTCATCAACTTCAAGAAGACTGAAGTTACGGGTGTGTTCAGCCACACATCCACTACCTTAACCTTTATAGCCACACCAAATAGCCCCTCTGCATCATGGATGATTTGGCTTTCGGTTGCCATGTTGTTGCCTCTCATATTTGTTGCCATTAGTCTGCCTGGAATGGGAATAACCAATATAATAAATAGAAAAAAAATTATTTCAATCCCAAACTTACATAAATAAACGTTAAAATACAAAAATGCAAATTCTGAAGCCCCCTTAGAACAAAAATTCGCAAAAGTCTATATATCTAAACAGTGGTGAAAAATATTTTTCGAGAGTAGACGTTATGAGCTAGGGAATTATTTATCAGAGCTATTTCACATAATGCGTTGCATTTCACATTCACCCTATCGGATGTAGTTTATTCCACACTATGTTAGGAGGAAACTGACAGTATGACGCTCCGTTTCCTTCCACTACGAGTACAAAAACACGAGGATATCACACTGGTATACTGTACGGGGTTACTGTCGGAGACTACAAGTGGGATAATAACGTGTTTTTTGTGCTCGTAGTGGAAAGAAACATGGTGTCATTCAGTCAGTTTCCTGCAAGCATAATGTAGAACAACTTATAGTCCAAAGAGGGAAGGAATAAAACCCAAGAATGGCACAAAGATAAGAAAAAAAGGAAATAATCTCAACGCAAAAAAACAACCACAAAGACAAAAATTCACAGTGGGCAAAAAGAAGAAATTCTCCTCATACAACTTGCAAACAAAGAACTACTAATTAATCTTTACTGCATCCAATGGAATCACAACAAACCCTTTCTCCCTGGGCCATTCACAATTTAAAAAAGGACAAGGGCCCCATGTGTTGGAATTCTATCTCTCTCTCTCTCTCTCTTTCTTGGGGATTGATCAGATTATCATTTTAAAACACTCACAAAGAGGGGTAGGA